>RJWH01005543.1:0-74060 GCA_004363575.1 Solenodon paradoxus | reverse complement strand
CTCTCTCTCTCTCTCTCTCTCTCTCTCTCTCTCTCTCTCTCTCTCTCTCTCGCACACACACACACACACACACGCGCATCCCCTTGGTTCTGTTTCTCTGGAAAACCATGACTTATACAGTTTTGGTGTGCTTGAAAAATTTATGGATTACAGAAGATTTGTTTTTAAAGGAAAGGTGCCAGCAGAAATGAAGATGAGCAGACACAGGCAGGCAACAAGAGAGGAAAGAAGCACTTTGTTTATTTTATTTAATTGCTCATCTTGGTTGTTCCCACTGGTCCTGGGACACGAACCTGGGACCTTGAGGTGTATGTGGACTGCGCCCAACCACTACTCCACCAGGGCACCTACAGAAGATTTTTTTAAGAGGAAGAATTGAAGGCAGGGATGAAGGCAAGCAGGCAGCATACAGGAGGGAAGAGGGAGAAGGAAGAAGCATATACCATTTATTAACTTAGTTGTTCATTTTAGTTGTTCCTCGTGGCATTGGGTCAGGTCCTTGGGCTGTGAACTGAGACCCCAGCACAGCCTTAACACTTGAGCTACCAGGCGCACCGGGGCTGCAAGACGATTTATACATTTTAGAAACAGATTGATACACTCAAAATTATTTATCATGTGCCTGCACTGAGCAGAATCTGATGGTATAAATAAGAATGATCAAAATACTGAGTCTGTTTCACAAGCAATTTACAGTCTAGTCAAACATTTGTGTAAACTTCATATAACATAATATATGTACCATATAATACACTCAAAGTATTCAGATAACAAGATGACTCAAAGGAGAAGTAAGAAACTCATCTAGAGAGGCTGATTGGGGCCAGATTTTAGACATCACAAATACCAGGCTAAGCACTTTGGGCTTTATTGATTAAATACTGAGGAGCTACTGAAGGATTGGATCTAAATTGTGCTTAGGAGCATCAATGTTACAGCTCTGTGGATTTTGCACCCGTCAATTACACTAACCCAGCAGAGAGATAACAAGATTCTGTACAAAATTTGAACAGATCTGTCAGTGAGTTGGATATGTTAAATGAGGAAAAAAGAAGAATGGGTCAGGAGTAGACTCTAAATCTTCGTCTTGGAAGGTACCTTTGATGTCATTTAGTCTTGCTCTCTGAAGCAAGAATGAGAGCAAAAATGAGAAATCTGAGGTTGAAAGAGGTTAAGTGCTTGGTCCAGAAATCAAAAAGAGAAGTCAGGACTGAAACTAAGATCTCTTGATTTGTACCTGTAGGGACAGTAGAGCAATAGAAACAAAACAGGTTTATAGGGAGAGATGAAGAGTAGGCTTTGGATTATTTGAATTTGAAATGCTTTTAAAATTCCAGAGGCAATTAACCATGCATTGTGTAAGTTTACGGTGTATAATGGGTTGATTTGACACTTTCATATATGGAAATTTAATTATCACTGGCAGAATTAGCTAACACTTCTATTATGTCACACAATTATCATTTCTCGTCTCTTAGCAACCTTGAAGTTTATGACATGCTATTATAAATATAATGATATATTTCAGATCTCCAAGACATATTTATCTACTAATTGAAAGTTTGTACCCTTAAATAACACCTTACCCAACCCCCAGACCCTGGTAACCACCATTCTATTCTGTTTCTACAAATCTGGTTTATTTTGATTTCACATAATGTGGTATCACAGAGATTTTGTCACTCTCTCTGACAGTATGCCCTCAAAATTCATCCACCCTGTTGCTGAAAGTTTCATGACTATAGTATTCCATTTTGTGTGTATTATAAATATGTATATATAATAGCATATGTATGTGTACATATATGCATATATATGTCTTTATTCATCTGTTGATAAACAATAAAATTTTTCCATATCTTGACAATTGTGAATAATTTTTTAATAAACATGGGAGTGCATATAACTAGTCATCATTCTGTTTTCATTTCCTTTGGATATACACCCGCAAGTGCAGTTGTTTGATCTCAATAGCAAAAGTTTGAAAGAAAGAATGCTAGAGGAATGTATAAGAGAGGGATTTAACCTCAGTCTCTAAGTAACTCAGGGAAAACTTTTGGATGAAGAAATTTTTTAACTGTGGATGACTAGGATGACTAGGATGACTAGCAGCTAATTCCGAGGGGGTGGGGTTGGGAAATAGAATGGCTCCGAGGTAGGAAAAATGATCTCACTAGTAGCTGGAAATTCAGTCATTTGTATAACCTCATGATCAAAACTCAGGAAACCAAATATTGCCCAGCAAGAGAAAGGAGAGAAAGAGAGAGAGAAGACAGAAAGAAGAGAGAGAGAACTTACCTGAAGACGAGATTTTAAGGGCTTATATCTTTAGGGATAGAATGAAGAAGAGTTGGAGCAGTAGTCTGTATTCCTGTTCCCTATGGTCAAATTATATTTATTTATCAAATATATATTAATATATAATACATTATAAATTATATGACATAAATTATAATATAATGCATATGAAATACTATGTATATACATGCATATACCCATACATAAGGCCAAAAGTTCCTATCATGTCACTCATGGTCACATTTTATGTTGGAAAACATAGACATTTTTGCACATTTTGGAAAATCCTAGATTTATAGGTTGTAATCCATTACTTTTGCCAACTTTTTAATGTATTATTGAAAAGTATTCAATAAACTTATGAGATTTTCTAGTATTCAACACAGGATATTAGGATCTCAACCAATGAACTGGATTGCGGCTAGTCTGAGTGGATCTAAAAATGTTTTCCTCTAAAGATCCTGCTTCTGCTTGTGAACAGTGCTGTGGGCAGCAGTGTTGGACATGGGTTGGCTTTGTCACCAAATGGGAGCACAAGCCTGCTGTGAAACTTTCCTAGTAGAATAATGGCTTTGTCCCTATCTCATTTGAAATGTCATGAGTGTCATTCTGGAACTAATCAACTATAAAAGTCATGCTTACTGCAGGTGCTCAATTCTGAATTGACCACTCCCAGCACCTTTAATAAACTCGCTCAGAAGAATTATTATTAATCTCTAGCTCTCATAAATATGGGCTGATGATGAGAAAGAAAAATATCTCAATATATTATTTGAATCCCTTTGATTTTTGTCTATACTGTTGTTTAGCTTAATATTTCATTTTCAGTCTTGTTAGTAGACAACCCACTTGTTTAAATATAGATGCTGAGCCTTCTACAGAGCTCCCATTGAAGACATTGCTAATGTTATTCAAAGTGAATTGTAAAAAATCTAGAAAAGTAAATTCCCTGTGAGCTTAATCTCAAGAAGAGAAACTTGTATGTACTCATGGTTTTGTCAAAGGTCCTTTTCAGATTAGGAAAACTATGCAACCCAAGTCATTTCCGATAATGATTTTGTTGCTTGGAAGCAGCTCACTTCACTTACTCTCCATATCTACTCTGCCTAATTTCTATAAAATGTATCTATTCTGTTTAAACCTTCATTTTAAAATTTTTTCTTATGTATATGCATATAAACTTCATTGGGTCCTCTAGGAAGCATACATTTTAAATAAAGTACCTCCTCAATTTGAAGCTATAAATACACCTGGCTTACCCAGTCCAGGAATCAACAAAATGAGCTCTTAGTAAATAAATTCAATATAAATTATTGAGATCAAGTTTAGGAAACACATTTCTCATAAAATGAGAGCAGACAAAATTTTAGCATGCACAGTAATTTCTTAATTATCCAAACACTGATTATGAAGAAAAGAGAAAATGAAAATACAAAGCAGCAGAACACTTCAAATTGGTTTAGTTTAATTTTAGAATCAAGCAAATCACTTGAAATCAAAATTTCACTACCTAGTTTAAGATTAAAAAAAAACAATAAGCAAGTTTGGCAGTAAACCTGCTAAACTCAACACATTATCAGGCAGATTATATCTTTTGATGGATATAGGGTTCTTTCCACCTTTTGGCTCTTGTGCATGTTGCTGCTATAAACATTAATATGGCGACTATCTGTTTGACACCTGCTTTCAATTCTTCAGGGGTACAGACCTAAGAGAAGACTTGCTAGAATAAGTTCTAAATCTATATATGTCTCTTTGAGGAACTGCCCAAATGTTTTCCATAGTAGCCGCAACACTTTACATTCCCATCAGCAATGCACAAGGGTTTGATTTCTCCATAACCTCCCAGCACTTGTTATTTCCATGTATTTGATGATATCCGTTCTAATAGATGTGAAATGATATCTCATTGTGGTTTTGATTAGAATTTCTTTAATGACTAGTGAAGTTGAGTATCTTTTCATTAACTTATTGTCCATTTATATACTTCCATTGGAGAAATTCTAGCCAAGTCTTTGACCATTTTCAAACTGGGTTGATTTTTGTTTGTTGTTGTAGATGTTCGTATATTCTGGATATTACTCTTTTATCAGATACATGACTTGAAAATGTTTCTCCCATTCTTTTGGTTGTCTATTCACTGTGATAATAGTATTCCTTGTTACCCAAATGCTGCTCATTTTGATAAAGTCCAATTAATCTGTCTTCTGTTGTTCATGCTTTTTGTGTCATATCTAAGGACACTGTCGAATATTTTAAAAGTATTTTATAATTTTAGCACTTACATTCAGGTTTTGATCCATTTTGAGTAAATTTTTGTATATAGTGTAAGGTAAGAGTTCAAATTCAGTCTTTTGCACATGGATATACAGTTTCTCCTGCAGCATTTGTTTCAGAGACTGTTCTTGGTGCATCCTAGTGGAGTAGCAGTTGGATCAATCGCCTCCGAAGGAGTGCAGACCACATACCTCTGGATTCAAATCCCAGGTCCAGGGAGAAAGAATCAGTGCAAACAACTAAATAAAAATAAAATTAAGATGCTTCTTCAGCTTCACTTTCCCTGCCTGCCACCTGTTTGCCTTCATTCTTGCCTGCACCTTGCCTCTTCAAAAAAAATGAAGAAGAGAAGAAAGAAGGAAAGAAAAAAAAGAAAGAAAAGGCTGTTCTTTCCCCCTAAAATTGCCTTGGCATCCTTTTCAAATTCAATTGACCATACAGGTGAACATATGGTCTCTCTATTCAATTTCATTGGACTATATATCTACCTGCCTTATGACAGTACTATGTTTTGTTTACTATTGCTTACTAGTAAGCTTTGAAACATGGACGTATGAGTCCTCTAGCTTTATTCTTCTTCTTCAAGAGTGTTTTTACTATTCAGGGTCCCTTGGAAAGCCATATGAATTTTAGGGCTTTTTATTTATACAAAAAAGGGGAAAGAATTTTGATGGGGATTATATTCAGTCTTTAGATTATTTTCAGTAGTATTCTCATCCTAATACTATTAAGTTTTCCAATCCATGAACATAATGCATCTATTCCTTTATTAGGTCCCTTTTAGTTCTTTCCAGCAATGTTGTGTAGTTTTCAGTGTACTTTTCTTTTTTCTTTGGTTAAATTTATTCCTCAGAACTTTATTTGTGATATTATCACAAATGGATCTTTTCTTAATTTCTTCTTTTAGTTGTTCATTTTTAGTGTATACAAGTATGTGAGTGTGTGTGTGTGTAACTGCCTTTTGTCACTACTTCATTTCTTTGATCAGGAAACCATAATAAGCTATTCAACCCTTTAATTCATTAGGCTGTTCACCAACTTTTATGAGTGACCACATACTTTGACATACAAACCATGACACTTTCTAGAAAAAAAAGTGCTATCACAGAAGAAACAGGTATTAATTTCAGTTTTCCAAAGGAAACCAAGATGCATGCTCACTCTAACTACTGAAGGATGAAGAGATAGTTTCAATTTTTTTAGCTCTCCTATGTCAATTACGTAGTTTTATTTTACTATTATATAATTCGTGAGCTCATTTTATATACTGAACTGGTCTTCTAGCTCTCGAAGATAAAAACCACTCACCATTGCTTTTGTGTCTCCCAGTACAGTGCCACAAATAGTAGATAATCCAGAAAGTTCCATTAGATGAATGATGACCCTTATTTATCTCTACAGAAATCCTTGGTCTTCTACCCACAGGATCTGACTATGAATTCCGCACATAGAATCATCAGTAATAAATAAAGGGGAGGTGACTTATGACCTAAAACAAATAAAACATGTAATCATAGAGTTGAGAAGATCATTTTCAAACAAGCCAAATAACTCAAGTAACCATACAATGTGATGCATCGGGATAACAAAGTCCATTTCTCATTTGCAGGAATATTACACATGTTATTGTTTTACATTAAAATTTTGAATAAACAATTAAAATTCACACACTCTCAAGTTACTTTCAAAGGCAACAATTCATTGGGGAACCTGAGATAACAGTTGAGTTCTACAGAGAGTGTGATATGTCATTGGGCATTTTAAAAACATATCTAGGCATTATATTTCAATGGTAACTCATTTAGCTTCTTCACAGCACTATTAGATTTTAAATGTTGTACTACATGTGTTTCCCCCCATTGGATGATGAATGCCAAAGAAACAAGTTGGACCCCTACCTCACACAAAATATAAAATTTAATTCAGATGAATAAATGACATAAATACAAGAAATGAAAGTCCCAAAAGAAATAAAATGTTGCCACCTTTTGGAGAAGATCACATCAAACTGCAAGTGTGATGCTCACCCATGATCACAATTCCCCTGAATGAACCCCAGTTTTTCTTTATATGTCTCAATAGCAATAAATCTGTGCACTGATCATCTGTTCAGTGTATGACACCTATTCACAGGATTTATTTCCAATTCTTGATAATTTCTTCTGTAAGAGGATATTTAATTTGGATGATGCTTCTAACCTCCTTCTACCTCTTCACAAATGAAATGGTAGGATAGGTAGAATGACGTATGTTTAATGAATCCTGAGAAAATAAACTAAGTATGCTACACCCAAAGTCTTCTTTCTCCTTTTAGAACCAACATTATAGCAGAGTATTTCTTCACACTGTTAAGATTTTTTGGTGAGGCACATTGACTTTAGTCCATGAGCAGGTTAATATATCAGTTAGCTTTTATCACTTAGCAAAAATATAGTGACTATATTAGCTTCCTGGGACCATTATAACACAGTACCACAAACCAAGTAGCTTAAAACAATAGAAACCTATCTTTCCCAGTTGGAAATTAGAAAACTGAAATGAAAACATCAGCAAGGCCACATTTTCTCTGAAGAGTTTAGGATAGACATTGTTGCATGTGATAGTCAGCAATCCTTGGTGTCACTCCAGTCTCTGCCTTCATACTCATATGGTATTCTCCCCTGTGTATTTCTCTCTCTCTTTTTTCTCTTTCTATAAGGATAATAGTCATATTGAATTAAAGGTCCACTCTACTTCAGTATTGATCTCATTTTACCTTACATCTTAATTATAATTACAAAGACCTTATCTCCAAATAAGGTCAGATTCACAGGTATCAGGGTTTAGAACTTTTTTATTAAATGGGCAGGTATAGGTAGGGGGAAAAAGGGCAGGCAGGCAGGAAGATAGAGACAGCAGAGGCATTTTATTTATTTTTATTTAGTTGTTCATCTTGGTTGTTGCCCCACAGCCCTGGGATGGGAACCCCATTCCCTGGTATGCATGTGAACTATGCCTGGATGGATTTATCTGCTAGGTTACCAGACTGTGCCAGAACTTCTATATATCTTTTGGGGGCACAATTCTACCTACAACAGTAGCTTGGAACTATAAAAATTATTACTCAGAATTCTATTGATTAAATGGACAGGATCTTCTGGTCTAGGTTGACTCAATTGAGAAGAGTTGGGCTATTACAGGCTCACTTACATGTCTGGGGTCTCATCTGGGACAGCCAAGATGACTAGTACAGGTGGGGCCACTGTCCACATGATCTCTCATCTTTCAGTAGTGTAGCACAAGATTGTTCATATGATGATGGAAATTTTTCCAGCAGTAAGAACAAAAAATCACTAATTAGAAGAGATATGCACGCCCCCATGTTCATCATAGCCAAAAATTGGTAACAACCTAAATGCCCATAAACAGATGAGTTGATAGAGAATATGTGTTGTGTATACATAATGGAATATGACTCAACTCTCACAAATGGAGAAAGACGAAGATTGTATGATTTCACCCATATGTAGTAGATAGTAAAATGAATGAATGAACAAAATAAAACAAACTCTCAACTACAAGACAAAATAGTTTTTACCAGAAGGTAAGGGAGAAGCAGAGTTGATAAACTGGGTAAAAGGGGTCATAATGCACTATATACAGCTACTGATATATGAGTATGTTTACTTGAAATTTACATAATTCTATAAACCAAAGCTAATTCCATTTTTAAAAATTCCTACACATATCTTCTACATAGAAATTTTGGAATGGTCTCCAAATTCAGTATTTCTCCTACTCTTTTATATGCGCAAATTAATTTGGAGTCCATGCAACTAGCTAAATTGCACCAGTGGTATTCTTTCACCACAGCTTGAAATGCTACCTACAACATGATACACAAAGATCACCCTTAAATCTATATTCTACTTTTCGGAAACAGATTTATGAAGATATAGTTTCTTAAACCATACAATTATACATTTAAAGTTTGCAACCCAGTCATTTTTCTTTTGTATATTCACAAAGCCTAATCAACCTGGAACATATTCATCAACCTAAAACAAAACATAGTGTTAAAGAGCAGGTCCCCAGGATCCTGAGCAATAGCTATCACTAATCTCTTTTCTATATCTGTGGGTTTACCTATTCTGGACAGTTCTTATCATTGGAATCACAGACTACGTGACCTTTCACAAATGTATCCTTTATACTCAGTATAATATTTTCAAGGATCATCCATGCTGTGGTATAAATCAGTACTTCATACATTTTTGTTGCTAAATAATATTTTATTGAATGACATACTGCACTTTTAATACATTTATCGGATAGATATTTGAACTGTTTTCACACTTTAGCTATTATGAATAATTCAGTTATAAGCATTCATGTACAAGTTTTTGTGTGGACATGTGCCTTCATTTCTCCAAGATTTCTGTCTCTCGCTCTTTATACAAAAGTATAATATTTATATTTCACTCCTCGGTATAAGAATGAAATTGTTGGATCATATGGTTACTATGTGATTACATTTTTTAAAACCTGATAAAATTGTCTCCAAATGATTTAAATGTTTTACTTTCCATCAGCTAAGTATGAGAGTTCCAGTTTTTCTACATCCTCAGCACTTCTGTACATATATACATGATTTATATATAATCAATATATAATAATATGTATAATTATATATAACAAACTAACTATGTGTAATTATAAAAATCCTAGTAGATGTTCATCCTTAAATCTCACTATGCACTGTCACCTGAGTTATGCTCCATTTAAATAACTCTTAACTCAGGACCTCCCCGACTCAATTTGCGCTCTGTGGAAGAGCAGCATAGTTATCATCTGGGAGCCTGGTAGAAATTCAGAACCCCCAGACCCAATCAGAATCCTGTATCAGAAAGTAAACTTCAACAAGAGCCTTGGGTTATACCATTGATATCAAATACACAGACTAGGTAAAATTATAGAAAATAGGTAAATCCATAGAGATTAAAAAATTTTTCTGATTGCCAGGGGAGAGTGGGATGTGACTACTTAACAAACATAAGATTTGTTTGAGGATGATGAAAATGACTTTGGAGACATCTTATATCTGATTCCACATGTAAGGAGCTCTGAAGTTATCATTCCATCCTAACAAATAAAAAGTTAAACAAACTGAAAAATCAACACTTCTAGGGTCCATAAGAGGGAGGAAGACACAGGAGAAACTGTCCTTATACTGAAGAGACCAACTGGTGAGCGCTAGTCGTGGTGGTTTCCCAGAGCACAGAGTCACAAGCAGAAACTGCTCTGGGAACCAGTGTTAAGCTCAGGAAAATGCGAAATGTAATTGATGGATTACTGTAGACTCAGTGTGGACAACAATATGTGTTACAAAAAAAAAAGGTGAAAAATATTCCAAGAGACCGAGGCATTGGGTAAGGGGAGGGATTCACAATTCTGTGAGATTTGTTTCTAGAAATTAGACCTGGTTCTTGCAATAAATATCAGAGAAAAATCCCCTCATGCTTTCTGAAAAAATAACTGTTTTGAAACACAGCAAAGTAGGGTTTAATAGTAGGGGTTTTGTGTTTAGTTTTTTAAAGACAAGGTGTAGGCAGGAATAAACTCGAACAGAGGCAGGTTGGAAGAGAGAGGACGAAGAAGCATTTTATTTTGTTTTATTTAGTTGTACATCTTGATTATTCTCCCCAACCCAGAATGCGAACTTGGATCCTTGGGATGTATGTGGACTGTGCTTCAGATGATCAAACTACCACTATACCAGGTTGCTCCAAAGCAACAATACCTGTCCTCAAGAGAAATGAGTTCACCAAAATCTAAGCACATTGGCTATTTTTTAAGGGAAGGTGCAGGCAGGAATGAAAGTAGAATAGGCAGGCAGACATGAAGAGAGGAGGAAGAAACATTTATTTTATTTAGTTGTTAATCTTGGTATCTTGGTTGTTCCCCTCTGTCCCAGGTCTCAAACCTGGGTCCTTGGGATGTATGTGGACTATACCTGGTGGACTTCTCCTCTAGGCAACAAGTGAATGCACTCATTGTCTATTATCAGAGCTAAACTGACCTGGGGGAAGGAATGCTGAACTTAGCTGGCCATAGCCTTCCAGGATGGAGAAGAGAAAAAACCAACTCAAGTCGTTGCCCCACCTACCAGGGGAGAAAAATTAAGAAACTCACGTGCAATTCATAGTCTAGTTTTACTAAAAGACTAAGATCAACCACAGGACAACAGAGTGTTCTTCTCCCAGGACCCCTTACCACATGATTATAAGGGCCTAGATAGCAATTCTTTTTACCTAGTACTCCATGTGCAGGTATCAAGGAAAAAAATGATACATAGCAAAAGACAGAAGACAATTTGAAGAGACAAAGCAAGTACCAGACCAGACATGATAGGGATGTTGGGATTATTAGAACAGCAACTTAAAATAACTACGATGAAAATGCTAAGGGTTCTAGTGGATAAAGCAGACAGCATGCAAAAACAGATACACAATGCAGGGTACAATGATTATTTTTTAGATACAGCATCAAAGGAAAGATCCATGAAGGAAATAATGGATATGCTGGACTTCATTAAAATAAAAAAAATCCTGCCTTGCAAAAGACAATTACAAGAAAATTAGAAGACAAGCCACAGACTGGGAAATGTTATTTGCAAAAATCAAGTTCAACAAAGGACTATTATCCAAAATATATAAAGAATACTTAAGACAACAATAGGATAACAAACATCCTAATTCAAAATGAGCTAAAGATCTTAACAGTTTCATCACCAAAAAGAGACTTAAATGTCAAATAGGCATAAGAAAAGATGTTCCACACCATATGTTATCAGGAAAATGCAAGTTGAAACAATAATAAGACATCACTACACGTATATTAGAATGACCAATGTCCAAACATTCATAACATCAAATGTTGGCAAGGACGTGGAGCAACAGGAACTCTAATTCAGTGCTGATGGGAATGCAAAATGTTACAACCACTTGGGAAGACAATTTAGCAGTTTCTTACAAAACTGACCATACTCCTAGTATATGATCCAGCAACATGTTTCTTATTTATGCAAAGGAGTTGAAATTGTATGGCCACACAAAAACATGCCCAAAGATGTGTAAATAATGTCTAAAAATTACAAGCAATCAAGATGTCCTCCTATAGGAGATGAATGGATAAATAAAATGTGGTACATCTAAACAATGCAATATTATTCACCATTAAAAAGAGATGAAGCTATGAAGTCATGAAAAGAGATTAAACTTAAACATATATTACTAAATGAAAGAAGTCAATCTGAAAAGCTACATTTTATATGATCCTAACTGTGCGTCACTCTATAGAAGGCAAACTGTGGAGACAGTAAAGTGATCAGTGGTTGCCAGAGGTAAGGGTAAGGAACAGCTAAGCTGGTGGAGCACAGAGGATTCTGCAGGCAGTAAAACTACTCCATATGGTACTATAATGTTAGATACATCTCATTATATATACATATGATGTTCAAGAGCAAGAGCAAAGTGTAATTTAAACTATGGATTTTGGGGGATGATGTGTGACGTAGGTTCATCAGTTGTAACAAAGGTACCACTCCAATGAGTGGTATTGATAATGAGGGAGGCTAGGCTTAATTGAGGCAGTGGGTGTATGGGAAATCTCTGCATTTGCCTCTCAATTTTGCTGTGAGCCTAACTAACATTTCTCTAAAAATTATTCTTGATGTGCCCCAGAGGCGTAGTGTTCTAGTATACTGGATATAGTCCACATACATCCCAAGGCCCCCAGGTCAAGACCTGAGGCCTAGGGAAACAGCTTCTTCCTCTCTTCCTGACTGCCTACTTGCCTGAATTCCTGCCTGTACCTTTCCTTTAAAAATATTCTTCAAAAAATGTTTTGGGCACACAACTTTGTGGTTCAGGACACTAAGATGGTTGGGATGTGGACCATGTAAAAGCCCAAGAAACCAGCTTCCAGATATGAGACAGGGTGGGAGAGGGAACCAAAACAAGCAAAGAAATAAAAATGATCTTCTTCTCCTTCCTGCCTTCCTTCCTTCCTTCCTTGAAACATAATGAAACAATTTGTTAACGTCCCAAGACAAGATGTTATGGTGGACACTGCCAATTGACTCCCAGAATTCACTCCTACATCGTGCTTTTCCTCACTTCAGGCTTAAAAGCATAAAAGAAAAAGAAAAAACTACAGCTACGTCATTTTTCGACTCCTTTGTCATGAGCATTCTGGAGATAAGCTGGGTTCTGTCAATTTGATGAATTCACATGAGATTTGGAAGGCAGAATAAATGTGCTATTGTTATTACAAGCATAGTTGTGGTTACATGAAATTTCCCTTTATTCTAGTTTCTAGCCTCTAGTTTCATGAGGGTCTATAAGTAGCTACAGTGGAGTGACAGTGACAATATTCAGCATTCCCCTTCCAGTCGCCAACTTTGTGGATGTTAAGAAGTAGCAGAAGCAGCAGTAAAAGCTTTATGACCACCGTTTTCTGTTTTCTATTTCACAACTACAGGAGTGACTTTATGAACTCTGTATTTTCAATGGCAATGTCCCTTCTATCTTCCTTCTTGACTGTGGCACAGGTCGTGTCTTCCCAAGTAGGTCAATTCCACACTGTTGGTGGAGTCATTCTAAGAGTACTTGAACTTCCAACCCTTCTAAAGTTTTCTAATTCCCTGTATAGATTCACTTATGCTCAATGTATCAAAAGCAGTGTCAGTTTCCTTCACTGATCTCTACCTGCTGCAAAAGCTCTTGGAGATCCATATTCTAACTGCTAAGAGATCCAGACTGATGAGACACATTAGATCTGGAGAAATCAGAAAGATTACAAGGAGGATGTGGGCCTTGAACTAGGCCAGGAAGAATGGAAGGAAATTAGTGGGTTGAATTGAATTCAGACAAGAGAGATTTGGGGAGCTGAGCAGACTTTCAGAGGATGAAGGAAAGTCATTCTGTAGAGTTCATCTAGTTACCCCATGACTGAACTTTCTGGAAATGCTCTTGGGGGGTCTCCTTTTGAACTGATGATACTCACTCACGGACTCAGTTTCTCAGTCCATTACTGGCCCTGGTTTTCCTGTTCTCTGCTTTCCCTCCTTGTCAGTGCCCTGTATCAAACAGATTAACATGGGAGTGACAGAAGCAAAGACAAGAAATCGGACTCCTCAGGGATTGGAGGAGAATGGAGAGCATTGGCTTGACTTATAAAAATAATAGCAGAAATTAATGACATCGGAAATAAACAATAGCATATACAAACCTCTGGTAAACTGTTTAAGAGAAAGGGTGAGAAGCCAAACGTTTTAAAATTACAGTGAAGACATAACCACAGGTATAGTTGACATTTTTTAAATATTAGCAATACCTAAAATAAAAACATCTAGACACCTTGTGTCAGGAGCTTCTCTAATTATATAATGCCCTGAATCCTACGAGATAAGTAGCATTAATATTTCTGTTTTATACAAGGGCAAGTGAGTTCTAAGGAAGTTAATTAACTTATATTAGCTAACAATAGCTAGCTAATAACAGCCAGAACTCGAACACAGGCATTCTGATTCCAAAACCTTCATTCTTAAACACAGGACATTACACAGGATTTAATGTCAATAACATAAAATTACACACCATTTACAATGAAGAAAAATTGGGAAATAATTCAACTCTTTCTTGAAGAGGAATGAAAAACGAAAATGTGGTTTATTCCTGCAATGGAATACATAGAGTCCACTAAAACTGAAGAACTAGATTAACCTAGGTCAACTTACGTATCTCAAAAACCTATTGCTCAGTGAAAAACCTAAGTTTTGAAATAATACAAAGAGCACAATTCTATTTGTATATAAATTGTTTAAGTACACAGAGGTGGAAAAATATTCTGTGTTGAGAAAACCACCTCAGTGTCCAAATCTAGCTCACAGCCTGTCTGTATGTCCAAGATTCAAGCATGCTTTTTATAGTTCTGAAGAGTTTTTTTCAAAAAGACAGAATATTCAACAGAGACCCACAAAACCTGAAATATTTACTACCTGGCCCTTTACAGAAAAAGTTGGCCGATTTCTACTATTTTGTGGATTACAAATAGGAAACATACATGAGAATGATATATACCACTTTCCAGATTGGAGGTTACTTCTGGGGAGGGAAAGAAAAGGTAAAGATATCTGTGCCATTCTGTTTCTTTACAAAAGATCATCAGAAACAAACATGACAAAATATTACTATTGGTTTTTATCCTGGGGAAGATTTAGATGTCTGTTGTTTTGTATTTAGTTTAAATGTTTGATATGTTTCATAATTACAAATAACATTTAAAAAACTTAATGAATAAGTTCATGCAAAAATACTGAAGCCACCCAGCAAAAATCGCACTAAGAACATGACATTTACAAGTGATAAGCTAAGCTTCCTAGAGAAACATGGGAGCTAGGGAAGAAAGGTGGACACTCAGAGGGCTTCGCGCCTTCTGGGTACCCTGTAAGAAAGGCAGAGACAGATATGGGAACTTCCAATGACCTTTGCCATTTTGTGGTTTCCCTGTGTTTGTTCTTTTTCTCATTTCATATAAATTTTCTTTAGTGATTAGCTATATAAACCTTACTTTTTTAAAGGAAAGGTGCAGGCAGGAACGAAGGCAAGCAGGCAGGAAGGCAGGAAGAGAGAGGACAAAGGAACACTTTATTTTATTTAGTTGTTCATCATTGGTTGTTTCCCTACCCCGGGTCTTGACCAGGGGACGTTGGGATGTATGTGGACTGTTTGTGGTTTAAACCACTATATTTACATAATGAAGAAAGAGGAATATCTCACCTGGTTCCCAAGCTCACAACAATTCATAGAACGTGAGCTATTTCTCTTCCCTCTGAGGCATTTCCTCCCTTGGCAGGCATACAGCAAAAAACCTGAGCTACTGGTACCCGCAAGCCAACTTCTCTCTCTAGGAAAGTCACAGAGAAAATACAGGAGAAAGGTCAATTTCCACCTTCCCTGCCAAATGCTATGGGCCTGTCTGGAGGAACTTGTTATCGCCACGATGTGCTTCAGCTCAACGGTCCCACATCCACTGTGGGTTCCAGTGTTCAGTTACAGATTTCAGCAGGACATGCCACTGTCAGGCTCTTTAACACCAGATTGGAGAGAGAAGTAAAATTCCAGTAGATGAGAGTCACACTCCCTAGATGCTCCAGTTCTTTGAGAGACCCTGACATGTTCAATAAGCGCTTCTCCCATCCTTGGGGATACTCATGAGCTGCACACATTCTGCTGGGATTGACAGCATGTGAGGATGATTCCACAATTCCTTCTGGTACCTAATCCAGTGTTGAACATTCTTCCCTATCCAGAACTACTATCTGAATAGCAAATGCAGTTGTATGCTCGATTTTTGTTTTGCTTTTGCAGTTCTGTTTCATTTGCTTTTGAGTACTTCATCATTCAAAATGGAAAAACTCCCTTCACGTTCACTTTTCACGGCTAAAGATCCTAAAGAATTTGCTCGCTGTGTTTTTCTTCTCTTCACTTAATAGTCCTTGTGTTCCTAGCTATATGTTTCACCTTTATTTTCCTCTTGGTGTCTAATCCACTGCCCTCCTTTCATAGTTTTCATACTGAGTCCAGAACCAGTATGTTAATTGATGTGATAAATCAGGTACAGTCTCAGAATTTGAAGTCTTGGATTCTAGTCCTAGGTTTGTCTCTTCCTACCTGTGTGACTTTAGATAGGTTATTTAAAACTGATGAGTGCGAATATCCTCATCTGTACAATTCAGATCATAAATGTCCCTGTTTTACAGAGATACAGACTGGATTAAAGTAGATAACAGAACTGCAGGGTTTTACTTATTAAGAGTAAGATGTTACTCCAAGTGAAGTTCTTCCCACTGCTAAATAAACATCAAATCTCCACTGCTTGTTCACCCAGTGATGAACTTGCTGATTTTGAGATGCACATTTTTCTGAATCATGCTAGAATTTTAGGTCACAGATTGGCATTTGCCACAGCCCTTGATTGTAAACAACATTATTTACTGGAAAGATTTTAGATGTTGCTCAATTTACAGCAGTCCATCACAAGGGATAGATCTTGTCTAATACTTTAGAAACCAAAGCCATGATCCTCATCCGAAGTCGAGCCTACCGTTCCCCAAGGGGCTTATGGAAATGGGGAGAGGTCATTTTTGTTTGATAGAAAGCGTGACACCATGAGTTTCATTGAACAGAGGCCAGCACTAAATGCACTGCAATGAGCAGAAGACCTGCACGCTATGCACTGTTGCACACTAAGAACTGTTCCAGCCAAAATGCCAACCATTCATCAAAATTCTCTACCCACCCTTAAGAGGAGATGTGCATTGAAGGCTCAAGCAGAAGTATAAACCACAACTCATTTGCCCAAAAGAAAGTTGTCCTCTTCAACTGAGTTCCCTAGGTTAGTTGTATCCTCATTCCAACTATAAATTCAGTAGATTTGGTGTGCCCTGGTGGAGCAGAGGTTTGTGTGCGTGCCATATACATGCCCAGGTCCTGGGTTTGTGCTCTGGGAACAATGGGAGCAACCAAAATGAACAGCTAAATAAAATAAAATGCTGCTTCTTCTCTCTACCTGCCTGCCTGTCTCTACTCGCCTTCATTCCTACCTGAACCTTTCCTTAAAAAAATCACTAGCTTTAACCTTAAAAAAGCGTATCTTGGTGTTCCCTACTGTCCTAGCCCTTTGGTCCACTATGGAGCAGCCCATAGATATCTCAAGGCCCTCGGTGCAAGGTCCAGGGCCAGGAGAAACAACCAAGATAAACAGTCAAATAAAATTAAAAAAAAAATGCTTTAAATAAAAAATGTGGCGTGCCCTGGTATAGTAGCAGTTGGGCTGCCACCTTCAAAGGAGTGCATCCACATATAGCCTAGGGACCCATGTCACATCCCAGGTCTGAGCAGAACAACCAATGTGAAAAACCAAATAAAAGAGAAAATTAAATAAAAATGTTTCTTGTAGAAGTAATGCCCGCCCCTTCTAAGATTTTTGTGACTTTCTGTTTTCTTTTGTCCTTCTTCTCAATGGTTAGCAAAGATCCATGCTTTGGGAGTGATTCCGATTTTTGGAAATATTCGAACCCCATCCCAAACATCAGGAGATAAATCTGAGTGACACTGTTTGGAGTCCAACTGAAATCTGTCTTTAAAAAAAAAGATTTTTTTTTTTTTCTCCTGCGACTTGTCCATTCTTGCTGTTACTGCTAGGATGACTACCAAGTAGTCATATTATAGTTAGAAGTAGTTTTTATTTTCATATTAACATATGCTCTAGGATTTCATATTTTTTCTATAATTGCCAAGCATTACTTTTATAATACGGGAAAAGCAACTCAAGTCACAATACAATAATTTTCTCATGTTGAATTTTTCCTGTCCCACCATCCTCTCCTCCATCCCCCATGAGAAGGGGACACATCATCTTCAGAGCTCAGATTATCTACCTCTCACTACAATAGGACAATGACTTAATAAAGTAAGATACATTTACTCACTGGGAGGTTACACAGTCATTAATACAATCATTTTGAAGACTGACAAAAATGAAAGTATGTATGTTTAACACAGGACACTAAGTTAAAAAATTCAGACTATAAAACAGTAGTTACTTAAAAATGGCAATAATGGGGTATGCCCTGGTGGCTTAATGGTCGAGCACATCTGAGAGCAGTCCCACATAAATCCCAAGGTCCCGGGTTCAAGACCTAGGGCCAGGAGGAAAACAATGTGAACAACTGTATAAAAATAAATAGAATTATTTTTCCTTCTGTCTCGTCCTAACTGCCTGCCCGCTCACCTTCATTCCTGCCTGCACCTTTCTTTTACAAAAATTGCAATAATATAGAGACATGCATAAAAAGTCTTCAAAATAATAGAGAAAAAGAAAAATATTAGTCATATGTTTCAGGGAATATCAGTAGATTTTTCTTTTATCAAAATTGTCCTGAATATTTTTACATCATCTTTTTACATAAATAATTTCAATGTAACAGAAAGATGTATGTGCTCATTATATTCATTCCAATTATCCCAGTGAAGCATTTTTATAATTTAAAAAATACAAAATGATTAATAATCTAATATTAATTTAAGTGATAGTTATGTAATTATTTCATGGTTCGGTTTTATTTTACATAGAAACCGTGATTAGTGAAACATCATGTCTTATTCTATGAAATCTTCCATTGCATCTGCTATGAAAAACATGCTCTTTGTTTCAGTATATATGGGTAGAGACTCATTGTAGAGAACCTCACACTTACGAATATTTGAAAAACAAATGAAATGATTGCAAGGCTTTTGCCTAATTCGTTGTTGTTCCCTTGAAGATTTTAAATAAGCCACTTGAAAAAGAAGAGGCAAACATGAATGCATTTGAAAAGATCAAAACCCAAATCAAATTATTATTTGTTCTCAGTATTATCAGACGTGTGGTTGAATTACAAATGAAAAAAAGACCATGGCTTAGGATTCCCATGTTCCAAATTATCACCAGCTTTTCTCCTGTCACTGTGATCTTAGAAAAGTGAAAAAAATAGCCTACATTTTTCTCTACTGGGACTACAAATAACTAGAAATGGATGTTCTTTTACTGTAATTTGTTATTTGCTTATCAGGTGCCATTTCTCCATGCCCTCTGTCCAGAAAGATTATGTAAAAAGATGCTTTCTTCATTTATTCATTCATTTATTTACTCACTCAACAAATATCTATTGTCTACCATGTTTTCTGTGGTATAAAGTTTATACAATTCATAGGGCTACCTTTAAAAAAATACTAAAAAATGCATAAAGAAAATTAGGTAGCAAAATGAATACTTTGAATTTATAAATCATAAAAGACACTTTTCTGGAGGATTAAATAACATTTTTAGAAAAATATATTGAAAGAATATTTCATCACAACATTATATAGATTTAAGCTGTGCAGCATTATAAATCAACATCTATATATAATGTGTTAAGTTTACTACCAGGCATGCCCTGGCAGTCCAGCAAATAAGACCACTGGACTTAGTCCATAAACATCCCAGTTCAAGTCCCAGGGAGTGGTGGAACAGCCAAGACGAGCAACTAAATAAAATGGATGAATATTTCTTTTTCCTCTCTCTTTCTGCCTCACCTTCATTCATTCCTGCCTGCATCTTTCCTTTAAAGAAACATTTACCATCACATTTTAAAGCTGAAATAGCAGAAACATTACAAATCCACAAAAATAATATAATCTTATATTAAGTGCTTGATACATATTTACATTTCCTCACTTTTTAAACTGCATAGTCTTTGATGATCTCTTCATATGCCAATGATTTCATAATATGAATTTCCATAAAGAAAATAGAAAGGAAATTCAATCTTTCCTTGAGCATGATTGATCAAGATGTGTTTTTATTATACTGACAATCTAGAAAAGTTTTTTCATCACAATTCTGTTATTAATATCAATGCAAACTTACAGTCTTTCGTAATGGCAATAGGAGGAAAATTCTATCGAGTTTTTTATCGCATTTGACCTCTGATATTTGGAAGAATTTTCTACAGACTAGCTTCAGGGTCTATGAATTTCAACTGTGTTTCTCCTTCATCAACTAAAAACTTCCAATTATGGATATGACTTACGGGCATTCTCTTCCATGTCATGGTGCTGGGTGAGGTATGGAGTGGTAATGCAAGACATTCCTACCCCTGACTAATAACAGTGGCATAATTATACCCCCAGATGACTGCAAACAACATTGCTACATTCCTCTAATCCCCAGCTAAATGTTTCTACACTTTTATCTTCTGCCCATCTGGGGATGGGTTGTTTCTGTTGTTGTTGAGTTGTATGTGCTTTTTATACATTCTGGAGATTAATTCTTTTTTGTCTAAGGTGTGATGTGCAAATATCTCTCTGATATTTATAGCAGCACAATTCACAATAGCGAAGACATGGAAACAAGCTAAATGCCCAAATACAGATGACTGGAGAAAGAAGCTGTAGGATACATACTCAACAGAATTCTAGGCAACTGCTAAGCAAAAGAAATTGTGCCCTTTGCAACAACCTGAATGAAACTTGAAGTGATTATGTTATGTGAAATAAGTCAGAATGAAAAAGAAACTTATAAAACTCTCAGGACTCTGATGCAAGTTTGTGGTTACCAGAGGTGGGAGGGAGAAGGGAAGAGACCCTGGGGTTGAAAGAGTAAAATATGAAAGTCGTGACTGACATTAGTGACTGGTGGTAGGTGTGGTGCGATCTACACATTGATTGAGGTGTGAATCTGTTCTCCTTAAATTTATCCAGTTGTTGTAAACTAGTAGTCACTAATATGTCCTCCATTTCTGTAATTTTGTTATTTGAATAGTGCTATATAGATGGAATCATACAGTACCTAATGTAACCTTTTGGGATTGACTTTTTTTTCACTGAACATAATTGTTTGAAGATTCATTAGGGTCATTGCCTGTATCATATTTCCTTCCTTTTTTATTGCTGACTAGTAGTCTATAGCAAATATTCATCAAAACTTATTTAATTATTTGCATTGTTGGGTTGAAAAAAATCTTTGGGTTATTCCAGTCAGGAGCTAATAAGATTAAGTTTCTATGAACAGTCATGTGCAGGTTTTTGTGTGAACATATATCCTCACTTCTCCAGGACAAACACCCAGGAGTAAAATTACTGGAGCCTATGGTAGTTGCAGGTTTGCTTTTTAAAACAACGTCACCCTGTTTTCCATAGTGCTTGAATCATTTGATGCTGACAACAATGTGAGAATGACTTAGTTCTTCTGCATCCTTAATTTTTATAAATAAATAAGGAAGAAAGGATAGTTGTTCCTACAGTAGAATATCTACTAATAAATGAAGAAAGACTTGTTGAATTGGAAAGTCACGATTGGAAAAGGCTATTTACATAGTCTCAAAGTATCTCCCCACAAAACGCTTATTATAACAAAGGGAAAATAGTCACTTTCAGGGGAGAACTCTGGTAAATACCATTTTAATCAAGGATTAAAGGTAGTATTACCAATAATAGGACAATTCCAAGGGCCTCTTCTTGTGATGCACTGACAATGCACATCACTTCTCTGAAATATCTGTCAAAAATTCAACACTGAATCCACTTCTAAGGAAACATTAAACAGATTTAAACTGTGGCATAGTCTACAATACAACTAAACTCTACTCAAAAAATATCTAGGAAGACAGGAAAAACTTAAAAACTGATCCAAATTGAAAAAGAAAAAACAAGAGATATGACAGACAGTTAAGAGTCATATATGGTCTTGGATTGGATCACATAACAGAAAAAAACGTATTTGTTGACTAATGATTGCTATAAAGGGCATCACTGGCTCGCTGGTGAAATTCTAATAGAATCTTTGGATTAGATGTTAGCATTGTATAAATGTTAATTTTCTGAATTTGAAAGCGAGACTATGATTATACAGGAGAGTACTTTTTAAAAAAAAATGAAAGGTGTAGGCAGGCAGGCATGAAGATAAAGGAGAAGAAGCATTTTTATTTTATTTTTATTTAGTTGTTCACACTGGTTATTTCTCCCGGGACCCAGGGTATGAACCCAAGGGTGTGTGGCCTGCACTCCTTCGGATGCAATTGACCTAACCACTACTCCACTAGGGTGTGCCAAGAATACTCTTATCTTTTAGGAAAAGTACACTGAAATATGGTTAGGAAAAAATAAAAATTATTTTTGTCAGGGAGAGAATGATAAAGCAAGTGTGAATAACTGGAGAATGTGAGCTCTTTGTATTATTCTTGCAACTTTCCTCTAAGTTTGAAATCATTTTAAAATAAAAATTTATGAAGAAAACAGTTGGTTACACATTGCAAAGCAATACATTAAGGAGTAGATTGCCCACTTAACCAAGTCTACTTTAAACACCATTATATTTAGCTCAGTAACTACTCTGAGTAGAGAGACCTCGAGGAGAAGCATGGATAAAATAAAAGATCTTAACCTGATTCAAAGGGTCAGTATAAAAATATTGTTTCCCACTTGATCAATTCTTAATCATCCAGAACTTTCTCCAAGAGTATAAAATATGTTACATCCATTTGTTTAAATTAACCATGTCAATTAGCTCTGAGCTAAAGGTATGGGGCTTATTCAGTGAACAGTGGGGACTGTCAACAAATATTTATTAAAAATGGATAATGTGATTGTAACAGTAACATTAGCATTCACTTCCATTGTTCCACTGTTCATTGACAAGACTCTTAAAAATGAAATCAAAGAGTGTTAAATATATAGACAGATAAAAAATCGATCTAAAAGACCGCTGACAAATCTCAGCTATCTAGGAGAAAAAGATTACAAAATACTAATACTGATCTTGTGACTATTGCCATTAGGCTAGTCAATGATTTTCTAAAAAACACAATTGCATTACCTCTGCAGTATGTTGAGTGGCAAAGAAGAACACGAAAATTCTCTTTAGAAATTTCTCTTCATTATGGAAGCGAAAACCTAAGATGGGACAGCAGTTTAGGTCCTATATCAAACCTCCCTGAGATGCCTGATTGGGACTTGTAAGGATTTGAAAGAGACCAGGGCTAGTAGGGGCCCCACTAAGAGATCATGGCTGGTACAACAACTTGATTTTATAGAAATCACTAATGGCAGATCTAAGGCTTCCCAAATCTAGACTTCTTTGTACTACAACACTGTGCCTTTCTGGTATAAATAGGTTATTTTCACTAGACAAATATGCCCTCTAGAAACCTGTGGCATCTCTGGGAAAAAATAACTTTGCATGCCATGTGTAGAAGCTGGCACTGAGACTAAGTAGTGACAGTTAAATGAGCCCTGTTATTAAGGAAAGTGTTTATGGCATGTCTTTCCTACCTCACCATATGTTTACTCCCAAAACCTCAATAAAAGAAAAACAGACAGAACCACCACCCATTTCCAGAATTCAAGATGGAAGAATTATTACCTACAAACAACATCAACAGAAACCTTAAGAACGTTTTTGAACACATCCCTGGTCCAAGCCATATTACAAGGAAAATCGGAGTCTTTTGTATAGGAGAAAAATCTCTGTGAGAAATATGCAGAGGAATCATTTCATTTCTTTGCATCTGCCCTCCTGGTGGGAGGTATCAGGCCTTGGGTAGCCCAAGAAGCTATAGGAAGCATATTACAGAGAGTTTAATTTATTCAAAGAAAATCAGAATCAACTAATCAGAAGGATGGGGAAAATGCATTAATTAAACAGCTTTACTCATGCAGAAAAGCTGCCAGCATGAGCATTTCAAATTACCTGGGCACACCTAATGCATTTGCATTTGCTCTGGAGAAATGTGTTCTGCCCTACAAAGCCATGAACATTTCATAATTCCATTTGAGCGAATAACAAAAGGGAATTGACAGCCAAGAACCACCTTCCACACTTGGGGGCTATAGCCTTTTCCTAGGAATTTTTAGCTCATGCAGAAATTCTCTTCTTGACTAGATGTGGAGAGAGGAAGTTTAAAGTCTTCTGTAAAGTAAAAGGCTAAAAAAGAATCCCCCTCCTCCTCACCCCCCCAACAAAGGAGGTGGGGCCTTTACTGGCAGGAGGCTAACAGCATTCCTTTGTTAGATATTAACATAAAATAAGGCAGCAGAAATGGATGTCCATCAACAGAATTAGAAGGAACTAAGTAAGTCTTAAGAACAAAGGTTTACTTCTTTAAATTACAGGAGTTGAGAAATAGCTGGCAAAGCAATTTCTTTCCCAGAGCAGAAAACTACAAAATGATTCAATGTAATTATGTTACAATATAATTTTATTATTTCAGTTGGAATGTGTATAATCATTCTAACTAAAATAATCCTATAGGCAATACTTACAAATATATATTTATAAGCTTCATCTTTACGTTTTTTCAATTCAGCTTATCCATCAAATCACACAATGTTTGATTTGCGTAATTACTCCAGAGAAAGCTTTCCAATGACACATTGAAGCACAATATATTAACCAAGGAGAGCTACCTTTAAAATCTTTTAAGGTGCCTTGCACTTTCTATTTCTTTACTTTTTTTTACATCAAATTGCCTCCATTCCTTTTTTGCAGGAGAAAATATGCCACAATTACTAATAAGAGTTTAATCATCTGGAGTTTTACAGTAGAGAAAAATAGAAATGGCCAGTAGAAACTTCTCAGAAGTTTCCTTTCTGGTTCAGATATTCTTTCTATTTAAAAATCCAAAAAAGAACTATAATAAAATATGAGAAATATCCAACTTTGGTCGCTTTAAAAAATAATGCATACTATTTATCCAACTTTGGTCTAATTTAATGCGTTATGTATGTCGTTTTATATTCAAAGAGAAAGAAGTTATAGTTGTCAAACTAAGAGGCATGTGAAGTAAGAAGCACATAGGTATAGATATTGATATAAGTAGATATTCCATTAAGTAGATTATTTGTCAAATCATGCTTACTAAAATATTCAGCAATTTTGCCTAAAATGTCTTATCGGTACAAATTTGGGATCAGATTGTCTCAGATCTGTCTGTAAAAAGGTTGAGATCAAGACCAAACTGTCAATACATATGCAGCACATTTCCCCTGGTTAATGGAAAGAGGTTACTGCAGAAATTAGTTCTACATTGCAGAGACCGGAAAAGCACTTCCCATTTAGTTGTTAATGTTTTTGAATACTCAACTGTTTAATTTTCACAGGTTCTGATCACATTGTATGAAGCTCTGTCATGCATCTTTAGTGTGTGGCTGTTTAAATCGCAACAATTTTTCTGGACACTGCCAACTTCCTAGCCCAGTTTTCAGTGCATTTAGAAACTTTGCCTGCAAAATAATGTTCAGTAATGAAATAAACGAGTGTATAAATATATTAGTGAGATAGGTATGTCAAATATGAATGAAGGTTTGACTATTCAGTTTTAGATATCCTGATTGAAGAAGCTACAATTATATGTCATTGAGCTAATACTTGTTTGTACATTCTTTAAAGCTGTGGTCAAAGTATTATAGGGTTTCTATGAACCAAAACAACAAAAGGTGTTAGCTGTCCTTTCAATTGCAAACTTGGTTCGTTTATTCTATCTGTTAAAGAATGCAAATGGAAATTCATTTTTTCTTAACTAACATCATCTTTCTCATTGAACTTTTTTCAAAGAGACAAAGGCAACATTCAGAGCAAAGTCAAGCTTCTTCCCCAGGAAAAAAAAACAGTTTAAAGAAATTCCATTAAGTTGTTCCTGTCAATTAGCACCTGTTATTTAAATTGATTCTAGTACTTGAGGTATTAAAACATACCTATTCATACATACAATTCAGGAAAGATAGATATGGGTACTGAAGTATCTCAACAGTATTTTCTATAAATATTTGTCATGCAAATATAAGTCATTTAGCTCTCAAAAACAAAGTACAGGCTCAATCGCAGATGTTCAATAAAATTTGATAAATGGTCAACATAAAGAAGAATGAGAGATACAGTAGATGGAAGAAATGAGGGAAAAGCAAAAGTGATAAAAAGGCAGAGGAGGAGATAACCACAAAATCGTCCTTTCAACTACTTCAAAAGATTGTTTCAAGTGAAAAAAAACCGGACATTATTAGTATAAATTTCAATGCCCAATATATATACCTGTCTTTTTAAAAAAATAGCAATATTCATTATTTCTTTCGTTCACAATACTATATTAATTTTAGAATAGTTACATTATATCTCATTCTACATTTCACACTTCACTCACCACCAAAGTTCTGGTGTCCTTTACCATCACCTTTTCACTCCTTAATTCTTTCCCCCATCTTTTTTTTAAGGAAACGCGCAGGCAGGAAGGCAAGTAGGCAGACAGGAAGACAGAGGAGGTAGAAGCACTTTATTTGATTTCTATTAGGTTGCTCATATTGGTGGTCCTCCCCACCACCCCTAACCCCCTCATGCCTGTCCAGAATGTATGTGGACTATGCTTGGCCAGAAGTGATGGACCAAATCGCTGTTCCACCAGGGAGCACCTATACATGTCATTTTAAAGGTTACTATAGCGGTTCACAAAGTCGATGTGAGTAATAAAGTTAACTAATTTTGACTCTCATCAATTGTGCCAAATTCTATATGTTATTACTGTGAATTTTCCCCATTACTTGCACTTCCAGGTCTTATCTGCAATTACCTCTAAGCCCCAAGTCCTACTACCTTATTTAATTCAGAAGTTAATTTTTGTGTCTCAGACTGGAAACTAAAGAGTCATGGCCATGCCAAGGAGGAAGAGTTTTCCTGTATTGTCTTAAGTCAACTACTTGAGGGCCTGTTAATTTAACCAAGAAAAGATAGATTAACATGAAAAAGGCACAGAATTTATATCAGTATTTTACATGCACCTTTCTAGGGGAGGAGAAGGAATTCCCCTTGCCTCTCTAGATTGTTCTCTGGCTGGTCAGGCAATCAAATTAACATCAGATTAGTAGGAGAAACAAAACAAATTAAATACATGTGGAGAATCTACATGAATGTAAATTCTAAAGTAAATGTGAGCAGAGTATGGTGTTTATCCTGAGCTAAGGAATGATATGGGGAACTGTGGTTTCAAGGAGAGGGCAAGGGGACTCACAAGAAGAGCAGATATTCTAATTGCACATTTGCCATGTCATATAGATAAGTTTCTTCAACAGAGATTACCCTGAAGATTTGGGTAATGATCCCAATATTCATTCTTCTCTGTAGTTAAGGGAGTGAGAAATAATAGTTTCTCTTGAACCTGCAGGGCCTCAATTCACCTCAGTTCAAAATAACCTATGTGCCAAAGTGACATGACTTGGGAAGGTCTGTTCTGGACATCTTGGGGAAGTCTAGCCTTTACTTTCTATTCCTAGTGGACAGACTAGTTTAGAAATTTAAGCTAAGGAGTTTGGACTTCATCCCGGAAAGCCACTGTAGGTTGTTAAGCAAGAATCTGCAATTAATGTTTGGGGGGAATATTTGCCTGAGCATACAGGATAGCATGGAGGGAAAACTATTTTAACTGACAGCACACTGTAGGAGTAGAAGAGGGAGGAAATACCACTCTAGACTAAGGTCATAGCTGTGGAAATGGAGAAGGAAATAATCCAAAAAACTTTAAAAGAACATATCAGTAGGTCTTTGGGATTTTCTGTACATAGAACATGGTGAAGAAAGTAGAATCAACTGCAATTTAACGGCATTTAACCTGAGTGATTGTGAGAATTGTGGTACCTCTGACAGAAATGGGGTAGTTGTAAAGTTTTAAGAGTAATGATAAGTTAATAATTTTAAACATTTATTTTTAAATAATTTAAGACTCACATAAATGTTACAGAAGTAGTTCACAGTTTCCATACACACTTAACTCACAACGTTGGCATTTAATATAACCACATAAAATAAAAACAGGAAATTAGCTTATTTATTAACTAATCCCTAAAGCAAAATATTCCCACATGTAATCAATATTTTTGAAAAATATTAGTGAGATATTTTATGTAAACATGGAGCAGCCATGTTTCAAGAGGTCAATTAGCCATGTGTGGCTAGTAAATATAACATATATAGAGCATTCACAGTATACCCCTAAACTTTCTTTTCAACTTTATCTCTTTCTGTCACGTCAAGAAAACTCTCAGCTCCAGTCAGTTTGTTCTGGGTCAGAATGGCAAAGTCTGGCACACTGTCCTTATTGCCCACCTCCCACAATTATGTTAGACATTTCTAATCATTAATATAACAATGACCAGCCGAGTCTCTGAATCCTTCCCAATATAATGCTCCAGACAACACCAAAAGAGTAGAGCTGGCATTAAAATGAAACCCTTTTTCCATTCATCATTTAGTCACTATCCCAAGAATGTCCAACTCAGTCCCACCTCCATTTTTGTTTCTATACCTTAACCAACATGACTAATCTCTATGTTCTTCATAGGCCAAAGTCAAGTTCCACTCATTTAAAGGTGTCTTCTCTAGCTCCTATTGATATTCATTCTTCTCACTTCTCGTAGGTGTCCATCCGGCACATCACTGTTTAGTATTTACTTCCATAACAGTTTCATTGATCTACTTTCCCAGATGTTATAGGCTGAATATTTGTGCCCCCATCTCAACCCCTGCTCACCAAATTCATATGTTGAAACTTTAGCCTCCAATCTGATATTACTCGAAGGCAGGGCCTTTGGGAGATAATTAGGTTTAGACTAGGTAATAAGGATGGGACCCTCATGAAGGGATTAGTAACTTTAAAAAAAAAAAATGAAAGATCTCTTTATTAACATGCTCCCAAAAAGGTCATGTAAGCACATAGTGAAAAGGAAGCTGTCTAAACACCAGAAAAAGGGCTCTCATCAAACATCAAATCTGTCTATACCTGGGAGATTTTCCAGCCCAGAACTGTGAGGAGTAAATTTCTGTTGTTTAAACCACCCAGTGTATGTTATTATGTTATAACAGCCTGAGCAGAGTAAGATACCAGTTAAATTATGAAGTCCTTGAGGGTAGATACTAAGTTATACATTTTTGTAAACATATGTGTATATATATATGTTATGTATATTATATGTGTAATATAAATTGTGTATATATATTCGATTATATATTATATATATAAGAAAAATGCTGGGCATAAAGTAGATGTTTCACAGAAACTCGATGGTTGATGAAATGTTTTATAACATACACTGTCTTCTGTATATTGTTTGTAGCCTAAATCTACTTGTTTGAAACCATTGTTCCAAATTCTAAATTACTTTCATGGTTGGTATCATGGATAGGTATAATATTTTCATTGTTCTCACAAGTGTTTGATTAATATAAAAGAACCAAATGGAAGCTTAGACATAGATATGTATCGTAGGGCTCTCATCCTTGCTACCTAATAAGTTTGCAATTTGAGGCAAGTCATGTAAATTGTCAGATTTGTTTTTCTCATCTACAAAGTGAGGCTTCTGATGTCTTACCTTTCCCACATAGTTGTGGGAATCAAATGAGGTAGTATAGCATACACAGAAAAACATTAGAGTTTTGCAATCAGAAAGACATCTGTGTGAATCCAGGTCTTGCCACTTGCTAGGAATATGATCTCTATCAAATAATATATTTGTTTCTCAGTTTCACTTGTTAATTTAGATACAATAATATCTATACCTCAATGCTTAACAACTTGAGGTATGTGAGGAGCTTAGCACATTGCCAGAGATATGATGTCAGTAAGTGATGGATATTATGAAATGTGATCAGTGCTATAAATGTGATTATTTATTCATTATTAATAGTCACAAAATTGTTTTATTGGAAGTAAATGATTAATTATTCTGGGCACATGGCATCACTGACTCATTTCCATTGAATTAAAAAAAAAGTCTTTCATGTTAAAGTTTCCAAGGATTTCTAGGATTGGAATGGTGGTTGGAAATGAGCACCATCTTTACACACTAAACTGGTTTTTTTGGGGGGGGTTCTTTTTCTTTTATTTGTCAACATTCAGCTTAATCCTGATGTACTGCCTGAATGACCCAGACATACAAAACAACCCTATTCGTTCCCGCTGGTTTTTAAAATAAAATCTTCACTTACAAAACTGAAACACTAAAGCATTAAAACACAGAAAGCACATTTAATTCACTTCACAAAAGCATTAACAGATGACGTCTCCCTTCTGTAACTCTTTCGAGACAAACTGAGTTAACCGTAACACCCATTGTAAACAGACAGCGGGATGCTGAACTGCAAGAAGTCAAAACGCTACTCAAAGTTGTAACGGAAACTGATGAACCACTGGAGAAGACACGGAGTCCCACACACGCTATTGGTCACAGGACGGGCCGTGGGCGTGGCCGGGTGCGCATCGCAACACTGCGATGTAGACAGGGTGGGGCAGAGGGGCCTGGAGGGGCCGCTTGACATGCTAACTTTGTTGCAGAAAATGGAATCTTACAACGCGGCTAAATGCAGAAGGTACAAATCTTCGGCCCTCGGGGCTTTATCTGTACTGGCAGTGCATGCTGTGGTCTGCGTTTCGGCCATAGCCCCCCTGTGAGGACTGGTAGGAACTGGGATGGCCACCATGGTTCTGGCCGGACCCCGGGGAGTTGTAGTGCGACTGTGACAAGTAGCCTCCTTGTTTGCCCTGGTCTGAGGCGCTGCCCCCAGCACTGCTGCCTTAGACCCCCTGGGACCCTGGGTTGTAGGACCACTCGACAGAGCCCTAGCTCTTCCTGTAAACTCTTGTTATTTTTTTAAAAGATTTTATTTTACTTGGAACTTCTAGAGTGCTTATATGCCTTTTTGACTTTAATGAAAGTGTTTAAATTGATTCCCAGGAAAAATATGATTTAAAGGAAGAAATCAAACGATATTTGTAGTCTGGGAAAGATTTTCTCTAGAACCCTAAATCAAGTCCTAGAAGCGCGGAATGTCATAGTTGGAAGGGCTGTTAAGGACCATCTGCCAGACTTCTCATTTTACAGCTGGGGAAACTGTGACCCAGAAAGAAGGACTAGCGCGAGATTACTCAGTTTGTGAAAAGCACCAGCTTTGTAACCTCCACCTTCCGATTCTAAGGAAAGGTGTAGGCGCGAATGAAGGCAAGTAGGCAGGCAGGCAGGCAGAAGGAGAGGGGAGGAAGAAGCATCTTTGTTTTATTTTTATCTACTTGTTCACACTGGTTGCTTCACCCTGGGCTGGGACTTGAACCCAGGGGTATGTGGCTTGTTCCTTCGGAGGTGATTGACCTAACTACTACTCCAACAGGGTACGCCCACTTTCTGAATCTTAAAGATACTCTCCTTTTTCTATTGCACTATCTCCGACTGTCAAAACCACTGTTTTTTCTTCATGACTACATATGATACAAGTGAAGAGATACAGAAAAAAACCTTCAAATGTGGTACTTATTCATGAACACACCCAGAAAGTGCCAATTCTTCAGCTAGATCCCATATGCTCATCAGTAGCCACTGGCTCACGCTTCTCAGAAGGAAATAAAATGGGTACAAATACATACTGTGTACAACTGAATGGCCCCTCCCACATCGCTCTCATCTGAACTATGTAGCATGATGTGCAGACCCTCTAAGAAATTTACCCCAAATCTTTTGAACTAGCTATCAAATACATGTAATAATGATGAATCAAGTCTCTAGAGGATTGTACATAAACTGACCTAACCTAGAGATAGCCTCCAATTTTCTCATCAGTAGATCAGTAATAACCTTAGTCATCACCTGCATTTACATAAATGAGCTCATCTAATTAGCATTTCTCACTAGAACACACGCTCCATGAGAGCAGAGGGGCTTGTTCATTTTCTTTCTGCTGCATTGCCTTGAATAATGCCAGGATCTAATGAGAGAGGAGCAGGTGGTCTTTTCTTAGTCCCTGTTTTAATAGTTAAATATTCATATTACCATGACTTAGTGCAACCATATTAACAAGACTATCATTTAGTTATCACATCAAAATTAGCAAGGCCTCCAAGATAGCACTACAGACTAGACACTTCCTCATTTTTCCACGGGCATCTTCACTCCTCATAGCAGCTGGAGAGACCCTTTCAGAACTTTCTTAAGACTTAGTACTTTTATGACCCTTTAATCGAAACTCCAATCAATCAGGAAATGGGTCTAGAACCTGACTGTCCATAAACTCACACCTTTCCCCATAAATATTTTATCTGTCTCTTTAAACAGTGAATGCAGTCATCAAGAAAAATGTCTAATCATGTGTTTTACATAGGACCTTATTATGTCAAGCAATGAATTCTAAATGAAGTCAACTGGATTCTAAACATGAAGCAATAGAAGGTTTAGTAAAATGATGAGAAACTCACAGAATGCAAATATTATTTATAAAGATTTCAGTTCTTTTTCCTTTTTTCCTGGCACCTGATATTACAAATGTGACTGATCTCATATGACCCCATCATATTTAAACTAGATGCAGAGAGTAGAACAAAAGAAATTACTAAGGAAGACAGTGCAGTATTTTGGATGGGGACTGGAAGATAGCAGTGGGAGTGGTGTGGAGAGATGGGAGGAGCAGCTTTGCAAGTGGCTCATAAATAATGGACTGCATCCCATCAATGCTATGTAAAAATAAAAGAGAAGTACTACATTTTGCTATTGTTTAGAAATGGGATGAAATTTCAAAACGTTTCAAATGAACAATTTCGCCCTCACATTAGTACTCTGGGGACTGTGAGGCCTCCTCTTTTGTCTCTTCCTGTTGCCTTGAATGGTGATCAGCAATGCATGATCAGCCAAGTGGCATTAGCTCTAATGCTATCATCATATGCCAGCCAGAGGGGGTGTGAAAGGGGAAATGTGATTTGCCACTGCGAATGCCATCTCCATTAATAAATATCCGCGACACACCAGGATAGAACAAAATTTCTCTTTTTCCTTCTGCACGCACCTTGCCTTTGGGTTGTATTACTTGTGTAATAAACCCTCTTTTAGAGACTGCTGTGTTTCTAGGCAGCTGACAAGCAGATCAGACCTCCCCCAAAAAGGTCATGTTAATCACTGTTTCAAAGAGCAATCTAAAAATGCATTCGAATATGTCTTTGCAAAGGTATAATTCAAATGATTACCTCATGTGTTCCAAAGGGGAATCAGGTGGTGTCTTGTTTCCATAGCACTCAATTTCACAACATTTTGCAAAACTGCTCTATATGATGTCTTCCTTCAAGAGTAGCAATATCATAGCCATAACTTTCTAAATTTGGGTTTGCAATAATGACAGACTTTGAATGAATGTTTTCCTATGGTATGGGAAAAAAGCACAAGTTCAAAATATTAGACTTTTCCCAGCTTTAAACTCGAAGGTGACTTGTCTTCCTTTTGATCTATGTGAAATACCTAGACTTTGACTGGACTAAATCAGAATTCACTCTACTTTCTGTTCTTGATTGTTTGAATGTTTCTACAATGATTGCTCTTATAATCAGACAAAAATAGAGAATATATATATATATATATATATATATTTTGAGAACACTTACCTATTTGTATACAGTACTTTTTCTTATTATACAATCCTGTCTGAATGAGACAAAAATGACAGTGAAGACATGGGTTTGAATCTAGGGTTTGCCAATAACTAGCTTTGTGAACTTTGATTATTTATTAAGCTCTGCAAGCTCAAATTCTCCTGAACTGCTGATAAAAACGACTTGAAGGACTTCTCCAGCTTATAAGAAAAAGAGGAGTAAATAACTTCTGGGCTAAAAGGAGGGAATTTGTGCCCTGGGTGTTGATTTTCCAAATGTAATCTAACTTGAAATGTAAAGATGTTGGATATTGCATGATTATTATTTAGGAAAAATTTAAGCTTCATATTCAGTTATTTCACATGCATCACAATTCAGGTTCAACTAGTTCTGAGTTGTCGAGGGAAAGTTTTTGACTTTTTCTTTACATTGTTCTGTCTAAGATGGTAACATTAAAATAGATACCACTGAAGCCAATTCTTTCTGCCCAGAAGTTGTTATCACACATTTTTTCCCTTCTCCAAATGTTTTCTAATATTCTCTCATTAGAAACTATACGTATTAAAAAAAAACGTTCCAGCTCAACCAGGGTGCCCTGGTGGAGTAATTTAAGTTAGCCACCTTCCGCCGGCGCAGTTCACACACATCCCAGTGACCCCGGGGTTCGAATGCCTCGTCAAGAGGAACAACCAAGATGAACAATTTAATAAGACAAATAAAGTGCTTCTTTCGGCTCTCTCTTCCTGCCTGTCTCTGCTCACCTTCATTCCTGCCTTCACCTTTCCTTTAAAAAAAATAGCTCAACCAAACTATGAAACCAGTTATTACGATTCTTCATTTCTTACTTTTGGAATTTATATTTTATTTTCTAGCAGAAGTCCATTCTGCTAAATCTGTACTTTGTCACCTATATGGTGAACATGGCTTTTAGCCTTTAGTTCTCTGGCCAGTGTCTGGTAATTATAACCAGAAGACATAAGCAAGTATTGATTAAAGTTAGTAAGTTTGAAGAAAACAAAGCAAAAGTAACCCTGAAAATACTATCCCTTAACCCAAACAGTGGAAGTATGTGTACATCACATAACAGGAAAAAGTGTGGCTGTTCTCTATGTTTTTTTAATCTTGTGCATTAAATGACAGAGCAGTTACTAAAACCAACTCAAACTTACCATCTAGGAGACTTTATTCTTTGAAGTTTGGACGTCATAAAATGTATCAGACTGTTAACTGAGCAAAGTCTGGAGTGTATTTTCCAGAGATACTTGACTGTGCAAGGTTCAGTGAGTCCTAAAAGGACATGATGTTTCTCATGCAATTCTTAAACAAGAGCCAATTCAATTATTTTGTCTGATTGGAAGTCTGGTGTTTTTGTTGTTCTTAGTATTTAATTTGGAGCATCTACAGTTTTCACGAAATATGGAATCATGTTTTCTTTGTCAAAGATTTATTTTTATAAATTTGGTTGGTTCTAGTGGACCAGCAGTTAGGTCAGCCGTCTCCAGAGGAGCACATTCCACATACATCCCAATGACCTGGAGTCACATCCTGGTTCAGAGTAGGTGAGTGGAGAACAACCAGTGTGGACAACTAAATAAAAATAAAACAAAATGCTTCTTTTTCCTCTCTCTTTCTGCCTGATTACCTACTTGCCTTTATTCCGAGCTGTATCTTTCCTTTAAAAATATCTTTACTATGCTTACTATCAATTGGTTAGATGTTGCCTTTTCACTGTTAGCAATTTATATTTGCACAATAAGACAGGTTGGTGCTAATTTCCCTATTCCTTACAATACATTAAGAGTAGAACCCAGGCGTGCCCTGGCAGCTTAGCGTTAAGTCTGCCAGTCACAGTCCACAGAGATCCTAAGGACCAGAGTTTGTGTCCCAGGGGTGAGGGCAACAACCAAGATGAAGATAAAATAAATACATGCTTCTTCCTCCTCTCTCTGCCTGTCTGCCTCTGCTCACCATTCCTTCATGTACTTTTCCTTAAAAAAAAAAAAGAATAGATATCACAGCTTAGAGTGTTGAGCTAGCTTAAAAAAAGTTTTGACTGAGGATACAAAGTTAATAAAAGCAGACACCTTACTGACTGGGTCAAATCCTTCCATTATGTCACCCTCATGACATTTTGTTGTAGCCCTTATTACAAATGAAACTTTCCATCTAGGTGTGTATTTATTTAATTCATATTTATCTCAGTTGAATGCCATTCTAGGCCTTGAGTTCTATCTTCAGATTTTTGCCTTCATCCTAAGATAATGAGAACCCACTGAAGATTTTTAAATCTATTGTTAACGTGCACCCTGGTGGAGTACTAGTTTCGTCAACTGCCTCTGATTTAAGTGCAGTCCAAATACACCCCAAGGACCTAGGTTCACATCCCAGACCAGGGAGAACAACTAAGATGTACAACTAAATAAAATTTTTTAAAATATAATGCTGCTTCTTCTTCTCTCTTCCTACCTATTTGCCTGCTCACCTTCATTCCTACCTGTACCTTTCCTTAAAAATAATCTATTGTTGAGGAAGAAGTGATAGGAATGGATATCATACCCTTCACTACTCTACTTCTATGTAGAGAACAGATTGGAAAATGACCTAGAGTGGTTTCGGGAAAGCAGTCAAGAGTCTATAGTGTCTCACTTTATGCTAATTGATTTTTAATAAAGTTGCCAAGACAATTCAATAGAGGCATGGGTAAACAAAATGTGATATACTATGCTATATTATTATAACAGATATTACATATTACGTATGCCAATATATGCTATATTGTATTATTCGGTCATAGAAGGAATGGAGTACTGATGCATGGATGAAACTTGAAATATTATGCTAAGTGAAAGAAACCAGTCATGAAATATTGCTTAGTATTTGTACCCATTTAAATGAAAAACCTAACATAAGGAATCCTATAGAGACAGAAGGTAGATTAATTCTTGCCATAGGATGGGTAAGGAGAATGGTGAGTTGACTATTAACAGTTATAGGATTCTTTTGGAGTTGAAACGTGTAAAATTAGATAATGGTGATGGTTGCACAACTATATAATACATTAAAATAATTGAATTGTACTTTAAGGAGATATTTTATGGATGTGAATCATATCTCAATAAAGCTTTGCCTGCACGCCTAAATCTACTACAATGACATATATGTAGATAAATTTGAAAGATACTTCAGAGGTAGAATCAACAGGGCATGCTGCTGAATTGCATGTGGAAGTTGGAAGAAATGGAAGTATTGAGGATGACTGGAAATTTTGCTTGTACAGTGGAGTGGGTGAATCTGGCACTCTTGAGATAGCAGACATTGGGGAAATATGGGTAGAGTATTGATGACTTCACTCTCAAGCAAGTTAAATTTGATATTCCTTTTAGACAAGCAAGTAGAGATGCCGAATTACACCTAGGGATCTAGAGCTCAGAGAATAAAACTTGGAACGAGCATAGAAATCTTGCCACCTGCAGCATAAAAATGGTATTTTAAGCCATGGAAATAGAGTAAGTCACTCAGGTAATGAGAGTATGGAGTGAGATGACAAGATTATGTAGAACGGTACTCTGATGAACTTTAGCACCTAGTAACCAAATAGAGGAGGATAAATCAGCAAAAGAACCCCCCACCCCCAAATGTGGGCAAAGCCAGAAGACTGCAGTTCCATATAAGGCGAGGGTGTCATACACTTCAAGAAGGAAGGAGTGGCACGCCTTGGTGGAGCAGCCGTATGGTCAGCTTTCAGGCCTGCACAGTCTATATATGTCCCCGGAATCCTGGTTTGTGTCTCAGGACTGAAGGGAAAATGAGGACAAACAACTAAATAAATAATAAGTAATAAAAGTGCTTCTTCCTCTTCTCTCTCCCTTGCCTTTCTGCTCTGCTCATTTTCATTCCTGCCTGCACCTGTCCTTAAGAAAAAAGGAAGGAATGATTGTCAGTATCAAATGCTACTAAGAGGATGACTACAAAGAGGGCTGAAAAGTATGTTCGAGTTAGTGACCTGATAATGACTGGTGACTTTTGTGACAGCTGTTTTAGCAAACTGATGTGTGTGGAGCTCAAGGACCGTATAGTCAAGACACACTATTGGGTTAAGTTTGGGGGCTGCGGAAAGGAACCAGCCATATATATTAAGGAAGAAAGACCATGCCATTGTGAAAATTGTCATTGAACTATTGACATGTTTGTAGAATTTCATATGCTGCTTCTTAATAACAAAAAACTGTGCTTGTATGCTTTCATATATTTATAATATTAGAAATATTATACTATACAATAGCCCACAGACTACCTTTATAGACCACTTATAGGCTTCAAGCACACTCTGAAAAGCACTGATCTATATATATCAAAATAACTACTTAGAAAAAATGTAGTTATTGAAGCCAAATAGAAAAAAAAAAAAAAAAGAACACGATTTCTTTGAGTCACAGTCAGCTGCAAAATGGTGGACTGCCTAAGCACTGAGTTCTCTTCCAGTGCTCCTTTGTAATCAGCCTTATCTCCATTTATTCAGCTGATAAATGAGCACCTCTGTACTCTCCTGTTTTCACAGAACACCTTCTACTTCCCGCTCTAACAAAAATCCAGCTCTACACAAACAATGGACTTCATTATGCAACTCTCACCTACGAAAGCTGCTTGATCTCTAAACATTCAAATTCTGGAGCGGAGAGGTGGGATGAGGTGGGAGCAGCACTGTCTTGCTTCCTCAGGACCCTTCCAGACCATTGTTCTAGCTTCATGAAAAGCCCTTCTGCCCATAGTGTCAACACCATCCAGGGATACCATCTTCTCCTCCTCTGTATGCCTGTCCTATGCATTGTCCTTCAGTCACTGAGGATTCTGGCATCTGACTCACTGGCATCCTCCCACCCCAATTCCTGTCACCACTGGCCAGTTGAAAGAGTCATCCCACACCTTAAACTCACATTTATCGGCTTACTCCGCTCTCATGATCAGATCCTAAATACTGACGTCTTCTAGAATGGCTTCAGCTTTGTGTATCCCACTCTCTAACAGGACCACCCATCTTCTACTAGATCAAGCTCCAATGCTGGGCTCTGTTCATGACTCTCTTTTCTTTAACAGATCACATTGAAACTTTTTGTTAAATATCATTTTCTCATGGGCACTCTGAGGGCAGGAACTGTTTCATTCATTATCCAGCGTCTGGCACATGGTAGGCACTCCAATCTGAATGGATATTTCTGAGTGACTTTTACATCAACTGACCCTATGTACTGTTTTAAACAGGACAGAACTCTTTTTTCATATTTCCCCATCATCCCATCATTTTAATATGAATGTCAATTTTGTCCCGTGCTCTTTTTAAATAAAACAGGGCTGCCTTTATCAGGGCAAAAGGGGGCAGTTGAGTTGACACAGGCACAGTATCTGGATGAAGCCCCAAAGCAGCTGCCCTATTGCCCCGCATTAAAGACAGCCTTTGCTGGTGCTGACTGCTGAGTGCCCCATCTGCTACTGCCGTTCTGGCCTCTGTGAGGAAACAAAAGTCATGCTGCGGGAAAAGGATCCCCACTCCACCCCATGCATGCCTGTTTCTTCAAAGGGAGCAGAACACCACAGCATGGCCGAGCCTCAGTAAGTATTATGAGGGTTATCTCGGGCTACCTAAGGTCACTGTAGGAGTTATCTCTGGCACTGTAAGTGTTTTCTGGCATTGTGGGGGTTCTTGGGTATTTCTGGCACTGAGATTGTTAAAACAGCGTGTGCTTTTAGGCAGGAAATTTAGAGCAGGGTTTAGAGGGTACCAAATTTGGTTTTCACCTAAGATGCCAAAATTCCTTGTACAGACCCTGGCAATTTGTATGAAGTCCCACCTGACCACAGGTGGTTACAATGTGATCACAGATCACTCCCCTCCCCTTAGTTGCCAGCACATTACTTTGTCCTGTTTTTGCCATCTCCATGTCTCATTTTTGTCTCAAGGAAATATGGTCAGCTTACTTTTATACTCACAGCACTGTACTTGGTGTTTGAGGACCATCCTAAGCTGAATGAAAATGTGTTCTGCTTTCAGGAAATCTAGAGACTCACAGACATAAAACTAGAAGACATAAGACAAATATATTAAAAATTCAATTTCAAGGTGAAAAAAAGAGGAGCCTCAAGAAATATAAAAGTAAAATACAATAAAAGTGCTAGGATAGTGGGGACAGGATTGAGAGATAGAGGAAAGATATTCTTTCTATGAGATCAGAGAAGGCTTCCTACAGGATGTGACACCCAGGCTCATCTGGAAGAACAGGTGGGGATTTTGATATATGGCATAGAGAAGAAGGAATTCTAGGAAGAGGGATCAGCATGAGCGATGACAGCACATTAAGAAAGTGTCACATATATCTGAGATGCAACTGATTTAGTGGAAACCCAGGGTTCCTAAAGCGAAAGTGAAAGGAACTCAGCTGACCTGATTTTGGAGTAGTTCAACTACCAATTCCGATTTCGTTTTGGCAGTGGTCCAAGTGGCACATTTCCTCGGTGTCGGATTCATCAATTAACCCTTAAACTTCATGCCTTTCTTCAAAAGAATATTTCAAGGCTTAAATATAAATTTTTTTACAAAGGCTTTTCATCCAAGGTGATATTTATTATTCCTACCTAAGTTTACCTTTTCTTTTTTATCAACACAGTCATTGTTTCCTATGACTAAGTGATAAACAGGTTTGTTTGTTTTTTAAAGGAAGGTAAGCCCAAACAACAAAGATGGGAACCATTTTCAATTCTTTAAATTCTTTAGATGATATTTTATTTCCATGAACATATTTTCCTGTTATTGTAAATTTATACTAAGTAAATAATGATGGCATTAACTGGCATTCTTGGTGTGCTTTTGATCATCTTTCTCAAAAAGCGACTGCCAAGAGGATTTCCTAACATACATCACTTAACTACTAAGTAGCTGTGAGTGTTAATGGTAATTAGGCAATCATTACTTAAGAGGCACAAAGAAAATGACTCACTTTCTCTATTAAAGAATTTAAAACACACACTCATACAAACAACAGAGTCCTTGAGACTTACTCCTCACCTGTGAATTACTTTAAAAACTGTCCATTCTTTGTCCTCAGGGATACTTGGTGGCTCTTGTCCTGTTAAAAGCTCTCTTAAGGTGCCAGGGATTCACTTTAGAATTCTGGCTCTACCATTTTGCAGCTGTGTGACCTTGGACAAGTTACTTAACCCCTCTGAGCTTCGGTTTCCACATCAGTTAAAAAGAAGATAATGACAGCTACTTCACAGGGTCATTGTGAAATTAGATGAGTCAAGATATGCAAAGTGCTTAGCACAAAGGCTGGCACTTAAATCAGACTCAGTAATTATCAACGGCATTGCTCTTTTAGAAAAAAAATAGGCTTTTGGTAAATAAATCTATATTATAGTATGGATTTGTACATACTTACAAAATCACCTTTCTAGATATGATATTGAACTTTTCTATATGTATATAACTAAAGCATAGTCAGGTTTTTGGAACAATTCTATTTTGTTTTTAAGGAGAGATACAGGCAGGAATGAAGGCAGTAGTAAGCAGGAAGGAAGAGAGAGGAGAAAAAAGAACTCCACTTTGTTTTGATTTAGCTGTTCACACCGGCTGTCCGCCCCCTCACACACACACTCCCCCACCGCCCCACCCCCGCCACACACACATATATGCATACCCAGACCTGGGACTCAAACCCTTCAGAGGTGGTTGACCTAACCACTGCTCCACCAGGGCGCACTGACAATCCTAGTTTTAAACCATCCGTGTTTTGAAACCCAGCCTGGAGGGATCACATAGTCTTCTTTGAATGGTACATCAAGTTCAAACTTTTCTAATGCATTCTTTTCCTTTTAATCTCATAAAACAGCCACCTTCTTTCCCCTCATTTTAATTCAGTGTCAAAACAAAATGACATTTACTAGTCCCTGATCTGATCCGCATGCTCGACTGGCCAGTCCAGAACTAAGTATATAGGCGAGGCACTGGCATACGTCCCAATTCCCCGTGAGAGTATCCAGTTCTCCCTCACTGCCTGAATAGGGAATTATGTTAGAGCCCTGATGAGACTGGCAAGCATAAATTATCAATCTCCCCCCTGCCTCCCTTGCTTCTAAGAAAATGCTACATATTTTCATACACTGAATGTATTACTGATTGAAGTAAAGGGAGTAGATGGCAGCTAGAGCTCACATTTCTCTTCCTATTTCAGACATAAGACTTGTAGAAAGCTCATGGAACTTCCCCTCCACCCACCGTTAAATACTCATGGACCCCATTAAACCAGCCACTGCCTTCAAAAAAAAGTAGAAGGAAATTTGGAGTAGCCCTGCCTGGCTGGGATGGAAGTAATCACATAATATCTTGGCTTTAGAAATTGAGTTCAAGTCAATTCAGCATTTATTGAAGTACTCTGTCAGGCTATTCTGTGCCTTCGATTGTGGGGGTTTAAGTAAGATTGGAGTTCTGCTTTCAAGAAAAATGACAAATACAAAACAAGGAAACAGACAAAAGAAACCACCTCTTGGACACTTGGAATAGAACTGAGGTGACCAAAAGGGAATGGGACGGGGAGGGGGACAAATGGTGGTGGAGTCCACTGGACAGTGTGGAAGAACACTTCGTGATGTGGTAGAGGGCAGGATGTGTAGAAATCTATCTGGTGAATGGAGAAACTATCATATGGGGAATCTACACATGAGTTTATTTTAATGTGTAAAATCAAAGCTATTTCAATTAAAAACAATTTTTTGAAAAAAGATGACAAATAAGATTTTTGTCCTGAGCAGGAAGGTGTTGTTCCTGTCCCAGTTCGCTGACATGTGTTTGAGCCTTGAAATTGCCTATATGACGGGAAACGCGGAAAGACAGCACATGTACCTTAGTGAGTCCAACCACAATCGCAATGTGAGCAGCAACTGACCATGAAGAAAGCAACCTGTAGAGGCAACGCACGGGAGCAGAAAGAGGGTCTCTAGGATTCAACAGACGGTGGGCTTCAAATGCCAGCGATAAGCACTTACGAGCCCTGTAGCCTTAAGCTAACAACTCAACCTCTGTGAATCTCTTCTCTTTCTATAACATAGTGATCTTAATAATATGATTGTGTGGGTCACAAGAGGTACTGGTGCATAATAAGTGCTTAAAATTATTAACCACTCATTTCATTATGAAGGCTTGACGACTTTCTGGAGATGAGGATACACTGTTTCAAAGCTCCCTTCAGCGAAAGGAGAGACTTGTTTCTGAGAAGTCACTAGCAGAGGGAATCCAGGAGATTCTTACCAAATCAAAATCTGGAAGTATTTATATCTGCAAAGGGAGGCGAGACCCACGAAACCCAAGGAAGAAAGCACTGCTCTTTTAACCCTTTACAGAGAGAGTCCCCAATATAATCATTCCAGTCATTATAACCCAAATATACAATGGCTTCATAAGGATGCCCACTGATGTGTCTTAGTCTTACCTACCCCCTACAACACCTAAAATAAAGATGATCCTATCAGTACATGCTCTCTTCTCCAACAGTTGGGAACTTCGTCACTTCACCGACCTCATTAAGACACACTCCTCCTCTTTCTGCACACACAGACACACATGCAGACATACACAGACACAGAGACATACAACGAAATACACACAGACAGATACAGACACACACATAGACACCCACAGACATACAGACACACACAGAAACACATACAGACACACGCGAAGGTTCTGTCTCTGGTCATATAATTCATACTTAATGTCTGAGCCTTGGCCCCTGATTCAAGGAGATTCCTGCCTGCCTGTGAGATAGGATGTGCTCTGCAAACAATAGTGCATGCTGACAGTCAACTAGCAGAGTACAAATTGCTGTCTGCAGAGTGCAGAGGAGTCTGAAATACTGCCTGGGTCAAAGTCCTCCGACAGCCACTGCAATATCTCCCATCTCACTTGGAATAAAATCCAGTGTCTTCACCATGACTTGCAAGACCCTGTATGATCTACCACCGGCCAGCTCTCCAGCTTTACCTCCTCCCACTCCCTACCCCCCAGAGTACTTCAGCCACCATGGTCTCCCAGCTTTCTCTCCAATAGACCAGCATGAGGCATCTAGGACCTTTGCATTTATGATTCTTTCTGTCTGAAAATGTTTTTCCCTGATCTTTGCATGGCTGATTCCTTGTCTCTGCTCAGGTCTTAGTTCAAGTCCTCAGAGAGGCCTTCCTTGACCCCTTATTTAAAAGGCCTGCCCCTTCCCCCACCCCTGTCACTTTCTATCACATCACCTTCTTTTATTGTCTTCATAGCTCACTCTCCATCCAAAATGAACTCTTCTTAATTTTTCTTCTTGCTGTAGGTCCATGCATAAGCCAGTTACTTAACCCCTGGAATGCTTCTCCCTTTCTCTTCATGCGACCCTTTGTCAACCTTCAGGTGGCATCTGGAGTCTCACCTCCACAGAAAGAACTTTCCAGATGATCCTACACAAAGGAATCCACCCTCACTCTGAGGAAATTAACAACATTGGAGAAAGGAAAGAAAGATAAGAACTCAGGAGTGCATCCTATGGCATATTTTCATTATGGAAATTACTTGTGTTTTGATCTGCTACCTTAGTATTCCTTTAAACCATATTTGACAAGAACACACAGGAAAGAATGCATCTTCCTAGTACACAGAGTGTACAGATTTCACATCGGTTGAATACTGTTAGAAGCTGGTGAAAATCAGCCTCAATTGTGTCTCAGTTAGTCTGGATATTGTTGCAACACCAAATAGTCATTGGGATCTTTGTGTGAGACACTTCACATGCACCATTTAATTCTTCACCAGAACTATCATTATTCTCATTTTAAAGATGAGGGAACTCAGGTTCATACTGCTTAAGTGATTTGTCCAAGGTTCCGCTGCTCGGTGGCAAACGCAGAGATCCACCTGATCTGAAAGTCTAAGGTGAACTACACTGCTTTCCTTTTAGCTTCTGCATTGTTTCCTAACTTCATTCAATGGTCAGAATCATTACAGAATATCCCATGCTGACCCTAGAAAAGGAAACAACTCCCCTAAGATCCCAGTCAAGCACCCCTTCATTGATACATCAAAATTCCCATGAACTAAAGATATTAAATACCAACACCCCTTCTCAAGTCATAGAAATGCATCTAATAAATGGTAAAGCCCACAAGGAAAATGTGTGTTACATCCCTACTCTGCCTGTGAGATGCTAACCCTTCCCGGAGCCACACATGGCTAGAACCCAAGTAGAGCTGGCCAGCAAGGTTGCATGTAGGACAAATGGCTGCCGTACCCTATTCCTGAAAATGGGCACTGTATCAGTCCCACCCACTCCCTCCGAACCTCTGCCATGTGCTCAGAACCCTGAGCCAAGTGCTGAGGGTACAGAGATGCAAGAAAAGCAGTCCCCAACTCCTGCGGTGTAAAGGGGACAGGGAGAAAATAGATGGAGCTGTATCATGTCAAAAAGACCAGTTCGCAAACGTGGTCCCTCCCCTAAACTTCCTTAGTGCTTGTGCAGCGCTTCTTATAGTACTTCCGGTGGTACTTCCATCGTACAGAACTTTCTACAGTGTTCTGTAGAGAGACAGTACAATGTGGGAGACGAGCAGTCAGACTTTGCCTGAACTCCCTGCTCCTTCATTTAAGGAACTGGATAACCTTGAATAAATAATTTAATCTCCCTTGACCTCAGTTGTCTCACCTGGGAGGTGGGATTTAAAATATTTGTATCTCAGAACTGTTGGAAGGAATCACTTGGAAAGATATTGTAAATTGCCTTCCATAGGAACTGCACACAGTAGACATTTATTAAGGAGCATGCTTTTTCTCCTATACTAGTGGGTGAGCTCCTGGCAGGAACTTGCTAAATGTATTTTGTCTCTGTGTCCTCAGAATATTGAGGACATGGCCTTGCAGATAAGAGACGCAAAAAGAGCTGTACAGGCATGCCCTGGTGGCCTAGCAGATAAGTCCACCGCCTTCGACTGGCATAGTCCACATAATCCCAAGGACCCAGGTTCGCAATTCCGGGCCAGGGGAAGCTGCCAAGACAAAGAACTAAAGAAAATAATGTGCTTCTTCTTCCCCTTTCTTCCTGCCTTTCTGCCTCTGCTTGCCTTCATTCCTGCCTGCACCTTTACTGTAAAAAAAAAAAAAAACAGATGTACAGAGAATCAAGAATTGAACCAATCATTATAATTCAAGTATGATAATCTGAATGAATGAATTACCAAGTGCTTAAGGGATTCAAAGAAGGACAGCAACATGGCTCATTGTTGAGGACAGAAGAGAAAAAGAAGGGTCAGGACAAGCTTTAAGGATAGTGGGTATGGATGAGAAGAAATAAATTGGGAAAACAGTCCTGCCTGAGGGGGTTTGAACCTACATCCTTCTAACTTCAATGCCTCTCTTTGTAAGCTTAAGCCAGACTATGCAGTCCTTCCCATAACATGAAAGCAAAGTGGTGGTTTATTAAAAAGCCAGGGAGCCCAAGTCCCAGGTGATGAAAGACCCACTGTGTGATCCGAGATCTGCCACTTGGTCTCTTTAAACCTTAGTTTCCTCATCCGTAAAATGGGAACTTAAAACAAAACAAAACAAAACATATTGCATCTCACAGAGCTGTTGAGAGGCATGCGCTCAAAAGATAGTAGCTACCATTTCATCCCAGGGCTGCAAATGAATTTGTTCCCATAACCTTCACATTTGTCAAACGAGTTTGAAGAGAGAAGTGCTGAACGGGCCAGGCGACCCCATTGTCTGGAATGTTTGATTTGGAATAAAGGTCTTCTGCCACTTTTCCCTCCTGGTTTTGATACATGCGATGAGATCTGGGACAGGTCAGCTCTTGTTAGCATGATTGGCACTTCATATAGCAAATGACACTTTTGGTCAAATGGGGTTGCTGGATGACTTTAGACGAGATCGGATCAGTAAGAAACTGGGGGAAATATTTTCTCCAAAGGGAAAGAAAGTGAACTCATCACTGGCTAAAACGCTGGCTGCTGTGCTGGGAAAGTGCAAGCATTGTCATCATGAAGCGATAGCACAGGGGCACCCATGGAGAGCTTTGCTGTACATTTTATATCCAACATTTTTAGTTTCAAGGTAAATAAAGTTATAGACTCTATCAGACAAAAAAGAGGGAACTTCCAGAACCATGATGATATATTAAATTCCATCCCAGGCTCAATAAACTATGACTTATAAGACTTGTAAAATCTTTACAGGGCTCCTGACAGCTCCACATGTGCTGATGGCCAAGAAGACTGGAACCTTTTGCAAAACATCTGCTAAATCATGCACTTTGGCTAGAATTTCTCAGCCAACCCATGATGACAAAATACAGAGGGAGTGGAGTGCATTGAGGTTTAAGGGCGTGCATGTGGGGGCTTTTGCACAGTCTAGGGGCTGCTTATTTAAAGTGGCATTTCGTCAAAGCTTCCATCTGTAAGATGCATTTCTGGCCAGATTGGAGAAAAACTTCTCTCTCCTAATTTTAACCATGCCTCAGCAACATGACTGCTTGCCACCTATTGAATTACATTGAGGATCTACTAGAAGACATAAAGTTTCTGGTACCTACTGACAAACATGAGCTTGAATAGATTATGCTCAGCAGACTAAGTGAGTTTCCTACTAATTTTAACTAGAGTTCATGTGCAGAGAGGAAAAAAATGGACCTTCACGGACCAGCAAATGGTTTTCCATTGTCCAGGAAAGTTGCAAATCCAAGCAAGTAGAACTTTTTCATCTCATGCTGAGTTTTGCTTCAGAATTCAAGTGCTTGTCGAGTGAGAACATGGAGAAACTGGCCGATAAAAATGGGTTTCCTCTTTCACCTTTTCAGTGCTGTGTTTGAATTGTTAAGGTTTTAAAATAGTGTCTTGTCCAGATGATTGGAAGCTGAGTAAGGAAACAAAAGGAATTGGAATGGTTCTTCCTTTCCATTGTCCTCTACATTTTTTACTAAAAGGTTCTGTTGCTGCTTCCAAAGGACTATTTGGTATGGGGGAAGAAATACTCTTGGTTGGAATACTTAGAACTAAAGCCAAGACCTTTGTCAATCCAATCTGTCTCCAAATCCTTGGGATCGAGACCAACCAGGTAACGATGGTGCCACCTGAATGCCCGCTGAATTTAACTAGTTGTTTGGTTAGTATTTCTAAAACTTCTGGCACAGGACAAGATGACTTTGACCTATATTAGACTGCAACTGCATGAGACAACTTTCACTGACTCCTCTCTCTGGAGGATGCATCTAAGTGGAAAACCACACAATTTTGACATTCCCTGGTCATTTATTGAGCATCTACCATGTACCAGGTGCCATGCTGAGTATGAACATGGAGGTTAGCAGTAAAGAAGAGGTGGGGTGGTTGTCAGCACGGAGCACAGCAGAGCAGACAGGCAAATAACCAGATAAGGGCAAGGCAGAAAAGAACAATAGTACAAAAGTGAAGAAAATATGGTCCGTACTCATAGGGAGGTCACGGTCTCATGGGGAAGACAATGGAAAATAAACTTAACAAGACAGAGTGACAGTGCCTACCAGAGGAAGGGGCTCAAGGACTCTGGAGGTACAGCAGAGGACTCGTTCCTCTGCCTGAAGAAGATGGCAAGGAGCGTCACAGAGGAGGTGCCATTAAAGCGGGTCCTCTAGGATGAAACGGCTGAGGAATTAGGTTGTCGGAGACACCAGGACACTAGCAGTCACAGTTTTCCACCTGCAAGTGACTCTGCCCTTTGAATCAAGGCTGCTTTAATCCTCACACAGTGAGCAGGAAAGAGTTAAAACTCACTTCTGCCAGTCCTTTCAAGCTTCCTGAAATCCCCAGGGGAGGAAGGACTCTCCTGCTGCCTCCTAGCAGTAGTAGGAATGCTTTAAAGGGAGGAAACTAGAAGACATCAAAGACAGGGCGTGTTTCTGGGTGGGGAGAAAGAGCCCTGAGTTTGAGTCCTGACTCTCCACTGCTAACTAACTCATGAGCAAATGAACTAACTCTGATCTTCAAGGAAACTTCACATTTTCTCTCAGACTCAGTTTCTTTATCTGAAAAATGGCAACAATCATGTCTGCCTCTCAGTTTGACCGAGGATAGACTGCAGTGATGCAGGGAAGGGGCTCGGTATACTGAAAACCCAGGAGAAAGACAGACATCATAGGATTTCACTCCTATGTGATCTCCAGAGAACGCTAACAAACGGGCCCAATGAAATAAAAACAGACATGAGTTTATAGAAGGAAATTCAAGTTGAGCCGAAGGGAAGGTGGAGGGGTGCACAAATCAGGTAAAAAGGATCACCTGTCTGGTGCAGGACTGAACTGGACTGTTGGTGGCAAACTTCGTTTCACATGTACAGATGTGGATTTACGATGATGCACACTATAGAATATTGTGGTGCAATGTTCCTTCAACATAATTAATTTTTTAAAGCCTGATGTAAGTGCCAACTATTGTCTCCTGAAAGGGTAGTGATTGCAGGAGATTGGGGGAGCAATTGGGGTTAAGCTTTGGTGTCCACTACCAGGAAGCCAGTTCTTTCCTCATGAAGCAAGTAGGTTTCCTGAGAGAGACGCACAACCTTTTCCATGGCCCCTGCCATGGACAGTGACAGGGAAAATAATATGGATGGCCAGGCTAAATGGGTGTGTGCTTTTGTGGTCAGAGGGGGTGTCATTAGTTCTGCTGCTGTGGTGCGGAAGAGAGCAGAATATACAAGGAAATCCCCACCAAATGGTAAAGACTGAGCACGGTTAGGGCAGCCCAGAAGAGGAAGAGCACTGTATGGGAGACCTGCAACAGAGAGGAGCTGAACAGGTCCTAAGAGCACTGCCAAGACTGTCAGTGTGGCGGGCAGGTTAGCAAAATCTTCCCACCACAGTGCGGAGGTTAAGAGCATAGGCTTCAAATCCTATCATACCATCTTTGATAAAACAATCAACTGTATTAGTCATTTGCTAGTTTAGAATGATTTATTCCCTCTCTGAACATGGCTTCTCTAAGGGTTTACTTTCCTGTGCCATTGACTTTGAACTTGGCCATGTAACCTGCTTTGACCAGTGGAACCTGAGTGGATACCACATTTTCGATGTACAAGCACAAACAAACTTTAAATGGGCATGTGTCCTTTGACGCTGCCCACTTATGCGCCACCGCAACCTGATCCAGAATGAGCATTACTGTGGAGCCAAGTAGAGTCCAGTTGGACACAGCCCAGCAGTGCTCCAGCCGACCTGCAGCTTGCACGTAACACAAACAACGGCTATAAGGGTGTGTAAGTCAAAAATCCACACTCTACAGCCCGCGCCTGTTTTTGTATGGCTCGTGAGCTCATATGTTTTTCACTTTTTTAAATAGTTGCAAACACATAAAAAATAGTAGCTAATGACATACCTTTGTGGCTCAGGTGGCTGAGATGCCTGGGGTGTGGACCACGGAAAGCCCAAGGACCTCGGTTCATGACCCAAAACTGAGGGGAAAAAAACACAATTGGCAACTAAATAAAAATGCTTCCTCCTCTTCTTCTCTCCTTCCTTCCTTCGGAAAACTAGTGTTTCATGATATTTGAAAGTTGTCTAAAATTAAATGTGTGTGTCCGCCAGTAGAGCTTCTGGAGCACAGTCAGGTTAATCTGTTTCCACATGGCTACCTTTGTGCTCCCGGCAGAGCTGAGCAGTGGTGACAAAGCCTATAGGGTCCATAAAGCTTAAAATAAGTATTATCTGGCCCTTTGCAGAAGACACTTGCCAAACTCAGATTTCAGCCCCAAAATATAGAGGTTGTTTATTTGCAACTTCAGCAAAAGATGAGTAACACAAAAGTCCTCGTGCTTACCAAGCCTTACTTTCCTCATCTACTAAATGGGAAGGAAAATAGGGTCAAGTTTATTAGATTCTTAGAGGACTAAATCACATAGCACATGTAAAGAATTTAGAATGTGACCTGGCACATTGCATGCCCTCATAATTGTTAAACTTTTTAAGGAAAGGTGCCGGCAGGAGTGAAGGCGAGTAGGCAGATAGGAAGAGAGGAGGAAGAAGCATTTTTATTTTATTTTATTTTTTAGTTGTTCACCTTGGTTGTTTCCAACCTAGGACCTTGGGAGTATGTGGACTGCGCCAGCCAGAAGCAACAGACTTATCTGCTAGACCACCAGGAGATGCCATGCTCGCAATTATTATAAAAGAGCTATAAGATTCCTAGTGCAAGAACAATAAGAAAGACAAAGGAGAAGGACAAAATGAAGACAAGAACCACATGCAGCAGGCCTGAAACGCTGGTCAAACTACCTGTGACGAAAGACCTGAATACAGTGAGCGCACACAACTAGTTCAGGTACAGCATGTTTATAGCACATGTTACAGTTGGTTTTAACTGCTTTGTGAATCTATTTCAAAGACACCTACAAAGCAGCTTGTTGAGCAAATATCCTCGGGCACAAGTCACAGGTTAGGAGCCCCCAAAGGGGCATTATTTAATATAAAAATATCCCTGCTGGTGCACCCTGGTGGAGTTTGGTCAACTGCCTCTGGCCAAAGCGCAGTCCACATGCATCCCAAGGGCCCAGGTTCGTGTCCCAAGATGGGAAGAACAACCAAGATGTACACCGAGTAAAAATAAATGAAGTGCCTCTTCCTCTGCTGCCTATCTGCTTGCCTGCTCGCCTCCAGTCCTACCTGCACCTTTCCTTCAAAAAGATATATTCTTGCCAACCATCCTTCTAGTGTTTGCACTGGTACCCAAACAGTAATCCACCTAGGTAGGCCCCTTCTACTTGGTGGCCACAAATTATTGATGATGCAGATGAATAATAACTCTGAGAAAGGAGCATCACAGTGAGTCAAAATCCACACTGACTGAGCGTTCCTCGCGTATCTGAATCCCAGTGGTTAGCAAATTGTATATAAATTGTTTCAATAATGTTTTCTTCCTTGACTCCCATGCCTAGATAGATGGATGGACAGATGGATGAGTGGATGAAAGCATGGATGAATGAATGGAGATGAAGAAAGATAGAGTTAGATGAGTAAGAGATATACAGACATATATGATATATAGAGATAGAGTGACAAAGAGAAATAATAGAGGAAGAGAAGGATGGAGTCCCCATTAAAAATCATCTGTGTTCTGTGCTTATTCTGCTGTGGTCTTCGTTTACTGAGCTCCCAGAAGAACACTGCCCAAGGTAAAATTAAAATTGACGATTTTAAAGGAATTTCAGAGAACATTCCAGAGCTCCTTTGGATGCTTTAGCAAATAAAATTCTTTTGTTCAGAAAAGAATAAAAACACTGGTCCCTTCTGCTCTACTCCTTCTACAGCCCTGGGAGGCCTTCCTAAAATTAAATTAATTCCTTTTTCTCTCCAAAAGCAGATTCAGTGGCAAAGCCCATGTATCTGAGCCACCTGATTCAACTTCACATTTTCCCCGGTGTAATCTACACTAGACAGAATATTGAAAAGCATTCCCAAGGTAGTTAGAGTTTGAATTAATTACTTACTTTATTTAACTTCTAAGGCTCTAAAATTGAAGTGTCTCATAGGTGATCTTTCAAAGGCTGGATGATGTGGAAATATTTTAGTCACTGGCCAAATATTTTGCTCTTTTCTCCCTTTCCAGATGGAAAATTCATTAGTTGCTAAGGCTGCCTCTGTGTTGCTGTAAAATGGGAACCAGAATGCTTTTCTCAGAAATATTAGATACTCCACAAGTTTCTTTGGAAGCTCACCATTCAGAGCATCTGTAACACAAGGCTGGAAACTCAAAGGTACCTCTCCCTTGATATTTGCTATGAGGAATTTATCAGGCTCTTCTGAATCTGCTAAATCATCTTGACGGCTTGCTGCAGAGGTTTCAAAAACACGTGCACTATTTTGCCATGGAGATCGCCTTTCTATTTTTTGTAAGAGTCCAAACAAGCCAAAAAGCTTCCAAGTAATTTGGGACTAAAGAGAAACACATTTCAGAAAAGACCCAAAGCAGCCCCTCTGCTGACACCCCAGGACTGACTCTCCCAGACTGAGCAGGCAGCAGGCTAGTTGCTAGCCTCCATCTTTCCTCAGAAGCGCCATGATACTTTCTGACCCCGGCTTCCAGATTCTCCATTTCCTTTTTCTGTCAACGATGGCTTTGGTAGAAACCCAAAGACTTTCCGAATTCTTTCTTACTTTTCTCTATGAATAAATCACACAAAAAATCTGCCACCATTCCTCATTTTCCTGTCACTTAAGCTGAGCTCATCTGTTCTTGTCTGTCAGCATTTTCCCTTAATTTCCTTACAGTGTTGAGGGGCGGCAAAGAGTTCACATTCTCATTGACCAGGGCTCTCAGTGGTTCCCTCATAGGCATTTTCACAGAAGCTCTCTCCCTCACTGCTCTGACCTGAGAACCAGAGTTTGCTTTTGTTGTTCCTGCCTTGTAATGATCTATTTATTTATCTGTGCCTTACTGGACTAGGTGTCCTTTAAGAACAAAGACCACATCTTATTCTTCTTTGTAGCCCCAGAACAGCAACAGATTTCCTGGTACATGGCAGACTATGTATATATGTGTGTGTGTGTGTGTGTGTGTGTATTTATATGTACATACATATACCGATACTGACATATATGTATATACCTACATATATTGATATGGCTATATATGTAGGTATATATAAGTGTGTATACATAGTGAAAGAATGAATAAATGAACCAATGAGACAAGAAATTCATTTGCATGGATTTTTAATCTCTTCCCAGACCTCCCAGAAACTTTTTGTTAAATTCCTGATTCCCTATGGTGATGATCTTGGCAAGGAGAGTTATCAAGCAGTGAATGAGTGAGGTTATGGATACATAACCTATTATCCTACTTACCGAGTAGCTGCAATTCTATTATACAAGCACAGTGTTCTATGACTGGAGGAATATAAAAAATGTATTCCTACCTCCATGAGGACTGTGAAAATATGTCTTCCTGTGTCTCCATTCCTACCTTACTTGTGCTGACCCTACAAAACTCATGTTCCGCAACTTAATCGTCTCTTCATCATCAAGAAATCTAATAATATCACCTTTGTGATCTTACTCTCTTTTCCCATCTTATCTTCCCCTGCTCTGTATCCAAACAGGAGGTAATATTCATAGTGGTGGTGGTGGTGATGGTAGATGGGTGACATGAAAGTGGGGAATTCTGAGTGGTTTCAATTGATTTCCTGATGGAAAGTTAATCATGCTCAAGTTTCTACACAGATCTTTAAAGTTTATGTACATTAAAGTAGCCCTCCCCATTTTTATGGAAAGCCGCTCTCTCTGGATCCCCTCAATCCTAACCCATTACATTAAAATATGCTTTTTTAATATTCTCAATTCTAGATGTAGATCATTCAAACAACAGATTATCTACAGAAAGTTTGAAACTATAAGCTAGCGTTACCTGATTTCTCTTCATTGAGCTTAAACCATACAAACCAATTCTATCATTAACCTAAGAAAAAATAAATAGACGACAAATTTGTTGCCCAAAACTTGTATAATACAATCAAACATTTGACTCTGGACTGTTTTGCTTGTATATGAGGTGATGAAAATAAAATGAGCGTGTTGCTTTACATTTCTGAGGCCAATAAGGTACCGCTCTTTAAATTACTATTGAGGAACACTAAACGGAGGGCTGATAGTCTTAATGAAGAAATGCTGCTCTGAAAATGCCAGTTTACTCAGAGAAGCCAATTCCCAGGCTGACAATAATTAGCCTGTAGTCATTTCTAAGTAGGTAATACTTTATGCTGTGTTAAGATCACTCTATCATTGGCTGGATGCTATTGTAGATCTGTTGAAAAGAAATAAATTTGTTATTTTTAAATACCAGTCTCAATGATTTCTATGAATAATTTGGGCCTGACTACATATTCAAAGGTAACAGTGAGATCAAGGTATTGGTGCAGCAGATAAGGTTGAAGATTCAAGAAAGAACATGTGTTAGGATAGGATATGAACTTCCAGTTTCAAGTTAATTTTTGAATACATTTCCTGATCAGGTAGGAAATTATTTATATGGAGTAAACTTAAAGTGAATTATTTTTCTCTGCAGGAAGCCTACCTATCTGTCAAATCCCAACTCAAATGCTGACCTTATGAAGCCCTCCAGCTCTCCCAATAGGACCATCCAGGAAGCAAGAACAGTGGACAAATGCCTCACTACAGGCAAAAGTTTAGGCTTGTTTTAGGAATAGAAAGGAGATAATTATTGCTGGAAAGTGGGAAACAAGAGTGAGAGCAGTTGCAAATAGGACTGGCAGAGTAATGAGGCAGTTCTTGTTTCAGAAGTATTAGAAATTAATTGAAAAGAGCCCGAGGAGTGCGGGTGGGGGTGGAATGAGGTGGGAAATATGATCTGTGCTCCCTCAAAAGATCCTTCCTGTTGCAAATGAGAGGACAGATAAGAGACAGGTAAGAGTAGAAACAAGACCCATTAGTAAGGTTGTTGAGCTGTCCAGGTGAGCAATGGCAATAGGATAGACCTGTGTTGTGGCACTGGAGGTGGTGAAAGTGAGCACATGGTCTATATTTGGAAGGTAAAATGTCAGGATTTGCTGAACAACAGGTAAGGAATAACATCTGAATATAAAACATGAAGGATCTCTTCCAGGCTATGGGCTTTATTAGCAGTTGAGTGGGCATATCTCACAGATGGGCAGCCATGAAACTCAGAATAGCTTTTTTTTGGAGTACTTTCCAATTCAGAGATGGTTGATGGCTAAGGACTGACAAATGTCATCTCTGGGCTAATAAAGCATCTAGGATTGATTTCAGTCTAATTAGGTTAGTTCACCCTTCTTAGTGTCACTTCAGAAATGTAAACCAGGGCTTTCCTAATGACCATTTTTCCTATTGGCGACATATGACTTGGAAGAACAAGTCACTCTGCAGTTAGAAGTGATATATTAGGTCAAGTAGTAGTTCTTGATGAGAAAGTAATCTTTTAAAAATAATGCATAACTTAGACAAATATTTTAGTACATGGAGAATGTGGGGTTAATGCCAAGAATAAGAAAATACGTGAAAATGCATGGCATGTAAAAAAGGTAAAGTTTCTCATGTTTAAACCTACACTAAGAGTCAGTTATAGTCCTGATTCTGCCACGAATTCACTTAATCACCTTAGGCAAGTGTCCCTTTGTTTTTGGACCATGATTTACCAGTTTACAAAATAAGGAGGTTTAAATTAAATAACATTATGTTTGACTCCCACAATCTGTGAGTCTAGCTCAGAAAAAGTCTAACTGGGAGTCTTTAAGGTATTGAGTTAGGTTACTATAGCAAACTTTTCCTATAAACATAAGATGGAATACATTTAACATAAAATTATTTCTAAAGATTATGTATTGTCAAAACACAAAAGAGAAACATGGGAATTTAAAGTTGTAGAGTTGATTCAAAACCACAGTGAGATCTCACTTCACACCTGTGAGATTGTCTATTATCTAAAAGACAAGCAACAACAAGTATTAGGGAGACTCAGAGAAGGGAACCTGTGTGCACTGTTGGTGGAAATGTAAATTGTTGCAACCATTATGGAAAGCAATATGGAAATTGCTCAAGTAATTAAAAATAGAAATTCTATACAATCTAGGCATCCCATTTCTGAGTATTTACTCAAAAATTACAAAAGCACTAATTCGAACAGGTATGTGTCCTCATGTTCACTGTAGTATTCGATAAAATAGCAAAGAGCTAGAAACAACCTAAGTACTCATCATTGACAGATGACTGGATAAAGAACATGTGGCATATATATGTAGTGGAATACTACTCAGCTATAAAAAAATTAAATCTTGCAATTTGCATGTATGTGTGGACCTATACATGTATAGACCTAAAGAGTATTGTGTTTAGTCAATAGGTCAGCTGAAGAAAGACAAAGTCAGTGTGATTTCATTCCTATATGGTATATAGAGAAAACAAACAAGCAAATGAACTCAATAAAACCAAAATAAATTTTCAGGCTATAAGAAGAAATAAGTGATTACCAGCAGGGTAAGGAAAACAAGATGGGTAAATCAGGTAAAAGTCATCAATGGTTTAGCGAATTGAACTTTTAGTGATGAAGTTTATGTACTATACATGCAGGTGTTGATTTATAATGATCCACACTGGAAATTCATATAATGTTACAATGCAATGCTGTTTCAATTAAAAATGATCAAATTAATAAAGTTGTAGGATCAACATGTAATCTAGAAAAAAATAAATTTATAAGAGAATAAGAGTTTCTCAATGCTTCTACAGCATAAACAGGAGAGAGGGATCTAAACTAGGCAGCAATTTCACTTTTAGTTTTAGACAGAAATGTACCAAGAGTCAAGGACATAGAGTTCTTAGGACTCCAGAGCTTGATAGAGACATCCTACAAACCCAATTCTGTTTTCCTTTTGCTGTGATTCTGCTCAAGAAGCTTCTGAAGGGTGCATTACATTACCAAGCAGGGTGCTTAGCAGACACTAGTCCCATTTATCAGCCTAGGGGCCATCTCATAGGAAAGTAATTAACCAACTTTCTGATTTACATTTAGTCTCTTGCGAGTTTTTTGTTTAAGATTGAATTCATTCAAGGAACCAGAACACCCACTGGTGACAAAGATGGGATGCAAACTAGCCCCTGGAGTTCAGTGGTCTTGGAAGCATAGGAAGCATAAAGCCGGAAAAGGAAGTAAATGTATCATGTGTCAGGGGTGTGTTACACTTTGGTTGAAGTGCAGCACATTATGGTGGCAATTGTTATTGTGCCTGTGCACTGACACTCTGACGTCTCCACGTAGTTGGGTGCTCATGAACAGCAAACCAAGATGCGGCAAAGGCTGGTTTCAGCCCGTTTTTCTCCTCCCCACTCCAGTCTACAATAAGTTTCCATAATCTTTTGAACTGTGAAAAAAGTACACTATGTAATAGTAAAAATCAACAGACAAATTCATCTTAGAAATAGAAAAAGCACTTGGCACGCATCATTAATTCATCCTCATCACATTCCGATGAGGTAAACGTCATCCTCATTTTCTAAGATGATAAACCAGAATCTGCCTTACAGGAGTAAGAAAATCTTAGTGTATTAAACTGATCTCTATATATCCTTCTTTCTTTCTTAAATGCCATGCTACCTATTAGAAAGCAGATAAACTCTGTCTTTTCATGTTGATAAACAGTTTACATGTTATAAACTGATTTTTGCCATTTATCAAATATGCAGAGTGATTATTAAACAATACAAATAGGAGTACCTTTCATGTGTAGCCTGTGTACATTCTGTGTACAGTTATAATTTACATTCTAAAATATTTGGAAATCAACATTGGGAATGATATCACACAATCAGTAAACTGGCTACAGAATATTACTAGAAAAACATGTCTAGGCTATAGCTTCAACCTGTACACGTGAACAACTTCAAAATTACATTTTAACACACTGTTTTATTATCAGCAGTGGAAAGATTTGGTTCCCTTTTAGCAAAAAGTGACAAAATGAAAACCAATTAAATGTGGGGGAGGAGCTGTCTGAAAACATCTTGTTTAAATTGTGCCGTTAACATGTGGTTTCTAATTCTGTCGGTTTACTGTGTTTCCTCCAAAAGGATGAGAAGCCCTTGTTCCCCAGTTCCCTTACAAGAGTTGTATTCCACTTCTGGAGTCGGCTGGAGATGGATTCTTGCACAAAAAGAATAAAATGAAGACAAATACAGATCTAATTCATGGGATTTAGTTTGGTTTTCCCTTTTTTAAATCTGAATACAGGAAGGTACACAGAAAGAAAAAAAACTAAACTATCTGATCATTTAATGTCTGAGCTCTGGGACCCAGTTTTAAATGGGGTTAGCTGGCCTGAAAGTCTACCAGCTAATGAAAGGGGCCAAGTCCAGAAAAAGCCAAGCCAGAAGTTGAGCCCTGGGGGAATAATTAAACTGGGAAAAGACCAGAAATACTTCCAGAAAGAAATGGAAACAAAAAAGTATAATCTCTTTCCAAACAGACTGATGATCAACTATCTTGAATAGTGAATACCCTCTCTGATAATTCTGTTTTTCAGTCATTGTGGGTTTCCTCAGTTCATTTTAAAGGAAAAAGTTCAAAGTCGACATTCTGTTGCTGTCAGACATACTTTTCACACCTTGAAGGAACGGAATTCAAAATTGGTTTTGAAGTGTCTTGCAGACTGAGACCTTTTTTTAACCACTTTAGTCTGTTCCTTTTAACAATTAGTTACTTATTTAGGAGTGTGTGGGGAAAGGAGAACAGTACCCCCCACAGAAAATAAAATTGTACTTCCACTTTTGAGGCTTTTAAGCAAGATTGGACTCTCCTTCAATAAGCATGTCAAAAGACCTATTTGAAAGAATAGATTTTCTGTGCCCCAGGCCAAATCCATAAAAAAATACAATTGATCCATCAGGAACTGTTCTAAACTCCCTGAAAATAAAAAGGCTATAAGTCCTTTAGCAGTTAAATGAACTCTGGATTGGAAATATTACACACAGAGATATGTAAAGTTATCCAAGTATATAGTTTTTAACTAATTCCTAATCACCCCTATTTGTAAAACTTCTTGATTTCACACAGAGTCAATTGCATCAAAATACAATTCTAGATAATGAAATAAAGGTAATAAGGCAGAATAGTTTCAGATTTAAGCAGTAGCTTCAGAAGTTCAGGAGACGGTAGCATGGTATAAAACCATGAAAACTGTCAAGGAAACAGAATGGTTTTTTGTTTCTGGTGGGCTTCTCTTTTGCCTCTCCCTTCATACTTCTTCATTTCTACAAACTGAAGCAATGATGTCTCTGCCTTATGTTTGAACTCATGCACTTGTTCAGAAATATACTAAAGGAAGGCTAGATTCTTAACACCAAGACCTACCCAGAAAAAACCTAGTTGAAAATACACACTTTATACTAAATGCTTTTCTAAAACTGCATTTTCCTTAAACCAAGAGAATCTTGAACTTAATCCTTTGAAGGGATACTATGAAGTTAATCATTGAAAAATTGTCAAATATTAGTCTTTGATTCCCTCAACGTCTCTTCTTAAACAAAAGAGAAGATGTCATAACACTTTTCTTTAAACATCACAAGGTTACCTAATTAATTAAAAATCCACTGATGTTCTTTAAATTCATGAATGGATAAAAAAAACCTGTGGTATATCCAAAAAAGGGAATACTACTCAGCAAAAAGAATGAAAACAATATGAAGGGCTGAAGGGCAGTCAAAGCATTATGCTAAGTGAAAGAAACTAGATTCAAATGTCTACATATTTTAAGATTTCAATTATCATTCTAGAAAAGTCAAAGCTATAGAATAGAAAACAGAACTTGCCAGAGATCGGTCGATAGGGAGTGGTCGACTACATAGGGATATGGAAGAATTCTTGGAAGCAGTGAAAGTGTTTTGGATCTTGATGTGAACAAGAATTAAGCATCTGTCAAGCCACATAGAACTATACACTAAAGAGGATGAATTTTACTGTATGTAAGTTATACTTCAGTAAACCTGACCTTAAAAAACTGACTTTTGACTTCTTTCCTATAAAAAACCCACACTGATGATAATCTAGATTTAGCACATATATTTGTAGAATAGTCATACGACAAATCACACAGGAAATCATTATAAAAAATCAAAACAGAGATTGGAATTATTCTGCTAGAAGGGACTCCAAAGCAAAATTTTGTTATAATAATCTTTACTACTTATTTATTTACATATGTATTAATTAATTAATTTATTTTAAGGAAAGGTATAGGCAGGAATGAAGGCAAGTAGTCAGGCAGGATCCTAGGAAGAGAAAGGAGGAAGATTGGTTTTATTAATTTTATTTAGTTTTACATATTGGTTGTTCTCCCTGCCCAGGATGTAAACCTTGGTCCTTGGGATGTATGTGGCCTTCACTTTGGCCAGAGGCAGTTGACCAAACCACTACTCCCCCTATAATAATCTTTATAATAATATTTTTCACCAGAAATGTTATAAAGTCCTAGTGGAAATATTATAATACTGAAAGTTTTGCTTACACATTCCTCAGCAAATAAACCAAGGTTTTTGATTATCTCCAAATGAACTATAAAGAGGTAGCTCTTTTATAATATAATAAATATAATACAAATTACATGTATACTTGGATCAGGCACTGTACTAGGTCTTTGCTATCACATTTAATTTTTTGGTTAATTCTATTGAAAGAACATTGCATCATAATCACATTTACTTTACAAATCAACCTTTGAAGTATATGGCTATCTCTGTTTTATTGATAAGCAAGAAATGGTTGAGAGTGATTACATGGCTTGTCCCAATCTTCCAGTCAGTTTATGGTACAGGCTGGATTCTAACTTAACTCTGGTGGCTCAAAAGCTGAAGGGCTGTCACTTTAAGGTTGCCGAGCAAGAATTTGAAGGGTCCAACTAGTGATGGAAGAAGTCTGAGACTATTAAAAGTTTACACTATAAAGTTAGAATACTAGTATTCGATTCAAAATGTAGCCAAAGCATTTTTTTATTAGCTTAAGTCATCTTAAGGAGTTTTCTTGGGTCTGACTGTGCTAACTTCATTTATTATTCTCCATCTCAAGTTGATTCCCTACATTTCACAGAGTATTAAAAAAGATCTTTAATCTTCCAAGCCTGCAGACACAGGTATTTGAATGTGTTTGTAAAGGGAAAAGCTGATTTAAAGATATCCTTATAGTTCTCAGTGGTAAAAAGAGTGTCAGACTTCAGGCAGAGGAGTAACAAAGTGGAGAGAAGACAGCATTCCCATACAGTCCCATGCATGTGTGTTCTTATGGAAAATGGCCACATTGAAAACACACATTGCCGCATGAAAAAGGCAATGTGATCTCAAATTGCTTCCCTCCTTTTCCTCAGATGATTAAAAGATTAATGAGAACGTATCTGCCTTTTTCCTGTACTAAGCACTCTTTACTTATGTAGCTCAGCTTACTTTTTAAATTAACCAGTAACCATAAATGATAAAATCGTCCCACAGTGAAGAATTTCTGTTGTGGCTATGTATTCCTAGAATCTTAAGGAATTTTATTTCAGGATATTACTAAAATCCCTAACATTTAAAAATCAGGTCAAATTGCCAAACCTTGTAATTCCAAGGAGTGATGACTTTTCCAAACTAATTTATATATATATATATATATATATATATATAATCTGTCAAATGCCTGTTTGAAATATGTCTTAAAAACAAGCCACAAGCCTATCATATGCTGGTACTTAATTTTCTTCTTCTGGAATACCAAATTCAATGTCACAAAGAAAATATTTTTGTAAGTCTGAGCAGAACTAATTATTCTTCTCCTGATAATATGCTAATGAAAACATGAAGGAAAAATCCAGAATGAACTTCTTGGAAATAAAATAGGAGTACTGCGTGTGAGTAGCACACATGAATCTGGAGGAACAGCATTTTGACTTCATAATCATGTTCAGCATTAGGCCCATTTCAAAGCAACTGATTTTCCAGCGCAGCCATCCCTTTGGCTCACCAGCCTAAGTGGCAGTTTGCAAATTATTTCTTTAACGGCCAAAAATTCTGAGATAAGAAAACAGCCAAGTTCACACTATGTTCTGAAACTTCCTGACTTTTAAGTGTTTTGAATGTCGATTTAACACTGTTTTGAACCCATTTTGATTTAGTTTGCTCTCAAAGGTGTTTTGTGTTTTCAATTTAAAAAGAAAATTTTAAAAGCCAGTTAGCTGTGAAGTCCCTCCCACAGGCAGTTTTAATTACCTGACAAATGTTTCCCATACTTCTCATGCCCTCTCAGTGCTGAGGAAGCAAGCTCCCTTTGAGAGAAGGATGACTAAGGAAGTTTGTGTGTGTGTTTCATTCAAAGGAAAATCACTTCGCTAATACAGACAACCAAACTAATGTACACAACAAGAAACCTGTTTAGGTTGCTCAGACACTAAATTACTATCACTGACTTTTCAACACTTTGTATTTTAAAGAACCAAACTCAAATGTTCGTTTCCTTCAGGATATTTTCCTATGCTAAAACTCTCTCTGGTAACCAGATGGCATATTCCATTCTTTTAAAATCTCATTAGGTGGCCTTGTTCTCATCTCCTCTGCATATCTTCCTAGGGTATTTAGGAGCAGGCCATGCACACAGAAGATCCAAGGAAATGGGGCAATGAAACTTGCTTCTTACAAAGCAGTACTGGACAATTAGTTTGTTAAACAAAAAGAAACATGGCTTAAAAAATATGACCTTATTCACACAAAGCACATTCACAATAAAAGTGTAAAAATACACATGTGCTGTAAAACTAGAAGAGATATCAAAATGTTAAAATTAGAAATACAAAAGAAGGACTTTTTCCTCTCAAATTCCTTTTTCTAATTCCCTTCTATGAGTATGTATATTTTGAAATGGAAAATCAAATTCTAAAATGATTGTTTCTCAGTCTTTAGTGTATAATACCATATTAGTGGTTACCAGAATGGAAGAAAGAAGGGGGTTAAGTGAATTGGGTTAAGGGGTCAATATACGGTGAAAGAATTGGACTTTTAGTGGAGAACATATTTTTATCTTTACAGTTGGTGATTTACGATGATGCACATTTGAAACTTAAATAATGTTGTAATGAAATGTTACTTCTATAAAAATTATTTTTAAAACACTAAAATGAAACAAAGGCAAACCCTTAGACTTTGAGAACATGATAGTGGTTACCAGAAAGGAGGGAGTGGGTAAGTGTATGGTGAAGGATGGAAACTAGATGTTTGATGATGAACATAATGTAGTATATGCAGAAGTAGACTTGGAGTGCTGAACAACTGAAACCTATTTAATTTATAAATCAGTGTTACAATAACACTTTTAAAAATAAATTTAAAAATTGCGTTTCTTTACATAGTGAATAAACAGCTGTTTTTATGGCCAGGTCACTTTTTTTTGACAATTGCTACAGGTGTGTCCATGGACACTCTTAGGTTTTGATACATAGTAGTGAATTATGGTTTCAAGGCTCTTCAAAAATTCAGGGTCTATTTATTCCATAATTATAATTTCTTATAGCAGTCGGGAGACTATAAATTCATTCTATCAACAGAAATAAAAATAATTATTTCTGTCATCAATAGCACCTTTTCATAGGGTGGGGGTCCCCAAGGAAGAGATTTAGTAGTTTCTTCCTTACTTGTATTTCTATGGAAATTATTGCCTGTAAAACTTATTCAGCAGTTTCTTCCCCCAAGTACACATATTTCATCTACCAATTCAGTAATAAACTTCTTGAGAGAGCAAGGATATTTCTTGTACAAGTTTCCCAATAGGATGCCTTTGAAATCAGATTAACTCCGCATTTGTATGATCTTATCAGCCTCATACATAAGTGGAATCAGGGTGAAGGAAGAGGATGGAATGAAGCAAGATAGATTAGGACTGTGGTATATCACCTTCTTGAAGCTAAGAAAGGGATCCTCTTCCTGAGCATATGGAAGAGAGAACACCAAAATAAAACAGGGATCCACCAACAAGAAGTTGAATTTGTCAGGAGTGTTTGCACCTGTAGCAGCAGATGCTGATGACACCATGAAATACTGAAGACATCAACCGTGAGAAGATTGATCAAATTCTGATATTGAGAGCATGGAGAGAAAATGGGCAAATACAATGAGAAAGATATCAGTCAGTGTCATTTCTAGCATAATATGCAAGCAGCATAGACTATATAAAGACATATTAGTACCTACGATCAACACTCAAATTATAGCAAATAGAGTCGGGTGTGTGTCCCATGTCGTTTAATTATGCTGTGCTGTTAAGAAGTGTCTAAACAGGAAGTTGTTTCAGACAATTATTTAACTTTCCTATTTGATAAGCATCTGCAACAGATAGAATAAGGAAAAAGTCCCTGCTGTAAGTTTGGCAGTTATGACCCGATAAGCCCCAGAATACAAATTAAATTATAATATAGATTTCATTGAGGTTCTGTAGTACACTCCAGTGGGTCCCTATCCCCAATCCCAAATATGGAATGTTTGTTCTTTGGTCTTGCCTTGTTTTTCATCTTCCTTAGGACCCACACAGTCCCTTGCATAAGATAAATATTGAATAAATATCTGATGAATGAATAAATGAATAAATGAACAAATTGCGAAAAGCAGAGCATAAAATTTACATGCTATCCTAGCATTATGTGATGATGATTCTTACTCTTTTGTCATCATTTTGATCTATAAAAAATAGACAAAGACTCAGGATAGATGTGATGGAAAGTAATTAAAAAGTAGGGTTGTCCTGAGTTATTTCCTTCTTCTTCCAAAAAAGATACAGTAACTAAAAAGCAAATACCTCAGAAGATTCTTTATGAATGCAGAAAGGTTTTTTCATTTGGCATCAAGGAGTTTAAAAATAGAGATTCTTTCTCTTTTTTTTGTTTATGCAACTGAATTGTGTTGCATAAACAAAACAGCTGCATGATATGACATTCAGATTCAGAATTACTAGCTAATCATCAGTGAGGAATGAACAGTTCATTCACAGAAAATACACATACATACATGAAGTGAAGCTATTTCAGATAAACTTATTTTATATTACAACTTTACTGAATTTGTTGATTAATTCTAACAGGTTTTTACAATTTTATTATTTCACATTGCTGTGTTCATTTTAGGATATTGAAATCGCACCTCAGTCTGTGTGCATTTCACCCCACACCCACTACCGGATCCCTCCTTCCTTCCCTTGCTGATCTCCAGTCACTTTTTCATCCTGTGATTTTTGTTGAGATGTGTCTATTCACTTGTTTTATTTCTTTATGTCCCACATATGAGTGATCTCATCCTGTACTTCTCTTTTACTTCCTGACTTATTTTGCTTAACATGGATCCCTCCAGTTCTGGCCAGTTTGTTACAAAAGACATGATTTCATTTTTTTTTAACAGCTGCATAGTGTTTCATCGAATATCTAGACCACGGATTCTTTCTCCAGTCACCTGTTGATGGGCATTTAGGTTGTTTCCATATCTTGGCTGTTGTGAACTATGCTGCTATGAACATTGGGGTGCAGACCTTTTTTTTTTCAATTTCAGGTAAAGTTTTATGCTATGCTTCTGTGCCTTGTCAGGACAAGGGAGTGGACAGGAAAAACAATTAAGGAAATTTCAGCTGAGCGAATACATAAGAAGTGAAGACACTCAAGCAATTTGACTGAAAATTATCAATTACCCAGGAGAGAAAGACCTGGCACTTCTAGTCTACAGAACCATTCTATGAGAGAGAAGGTAATATAAAATGTGCATGTATCTGTGGATTCTCCAAAGAAAAAGCAAGGACACATTTTCCTTTGGGGACAAATAGGGAATAACACATTTCTGTGAAACTGACACTAACCAGAAATAAGTATCTGATAACAATGTGTAGATGGAATGCTTTCGTTCACAAAGTAGCATTGTGTAAGAGATTGTGGCACCCTGTCCAATATGGAAAATGACAACAGATACGGCACAACTAGAAGGAAACAAGACTTCCTCCTTTAAGCCACATGTATGGCTGCACCTTGAGACTTTGCAGTCATAGCCCATCTGGTCAATAACTAAAAGAATTCAAAATTAGGCCTTAAGAAAGCTGCAGCAGAAAGGTATGTCCGCCATGTTAACGACTGACCGTGAAGGCTGTTCATTTAACAAACTTTTGGCAAAGTTTCCCTAAGAATGAAATGGTAATGAAAAACTGTCTCTGGAGAGGAGGGAATAAATGAAATAATATAAACAAAAGACTCGTGCCTTTAAAATAAATGAAAAGAATGTCCCCTGTAGCTCAGGAGGCTAAGGAACAGGCTGTGAAAGTCATGGACTAGGGTTCAAGACCTGAGGCTGGGAAACACAATTTACTGAAAAGAAATAGACAGTAAACACAGAAGAGAGAAGAACATAGTAGCAAATCAAGGGTCCAGAGACAGATGTTCCAGGTTCAAATCAAACCATTACTACTTGGGCAAGATTCTTAAACTCTGTGACCCCACTTTTTAATCTCTAAATGGGAAATTTGTACTTAATTCAGTTGTGGTGAGAATTAGATGGCAACACCGATCTGCATGCGTGGCATATAGTACTAAACAATAGCTAGATTTCTCTTTCTAATACTATAGTAATAAGTAATAAAAATATTGCTGTGGGATAGCTTTTATTATATGGATCTTAAGTAGATGAGGCTTTCTCCCATGTATTAACATCAGCCTCTTTCAGATGGAGAAAAACTGATCCAAAATATTCCATATGTTTCAGCAGAATAAAGGGAGTGACTTTTAAATGAAGTAGCATTTCTATTGAACTTAGTAACCACTCCACAACAAATTAATCTCTATAACTTACTGAATTGTTTCATATGGAATTCTCTTATATCTGTGGGAAAATACCAATATTCCATTTAAAATATTTTATTGGCCCATGCTGTTAAATCAAGAATCAGATCGTGTGCTATAGCAACAGGACTTGACACTGACCTCGAAGGTGCCTAGGACAGAACTTACCATGTGGACAGAGAATGGTATCAGCACCAGTGACCTTTGTGTGTGTTCTTCCTCTAACCCTAACAATAACATTGTTTAAGAGAAAAGATAAAAAGAAAAGAGTGAAAGAAGGACCAAATGTAAGGACAAAAGAGGAGATGGAGAAACAAGAGGGAGAAAAAAATAATTTATTGCATGGGGATATTCATCAAATATTGTTTCCCTTACCTTACTATATGCTTGTACAAGCGCATATTTGTATACACACACACATTCCTTTTCACCACTCATCACTACACTCAGATGATAGACTGTTCCTGTGTGAGATGCAGTTACCCCCACCCAATATTCACTCATTTAATTTATGACAGAGATCTCTCCTGCAAAATGAAAAACAATTAGGCAATTGATCTTAGAAATCAGAAGAGCTAGCCAGCAGTAGTTGACTCTCTAGCAGTTATCATTGTCCCCTTACCATTTCATGATCTTTTTTGTAGATGATTTCAGTCAGAAAATCTTCGAGAAGATAATAATAGAACAAATAATAAGGTATAGTAATGTGTTAATGTAGTTAATATAGAGAAAACAGAGTATAATGGGTAAATTAGATAAGTATTGTCAATGTTGTGCTGATAAATTGTGGGGGATGGAGAGTAGAGGCAGAAGCCATAATTTATAGACTTTGGTTATTACATATATAGTGTATATAGTATAGTATATTTTGCAAAAATTGTCATCATCACTATTATCATTATTCCCACTATTCCAATCTCCCTTACAACCATAGTTTCTAATCTTCATTCCAAAACCCCCCACGTCATACAATAAAGCGTTCTAAGGAACACTTTGCATTTGTGCCTCTCGATTAGCAATTAGCATGGTCCAATGTGAAAATCCAAGACTTTGGTGCCATTGCCTATGCAGAGCATCTCCCAGTGTCCATCATTGACATAGTTTATCTCTAACTAGACGGAAGGGAGAAAAAGGGAGGAATGAAAGAAGGGAATGATACTGGCTTGGCAAATCTATATTTTTCACAATATTTTCTATGTTTATCCATTCCTTGTTCCTCTATTAAATTAGTTAACCGAGTATTACATACAAGGCATTATGCTAGACATTGAGGATCCAATGATGGACAAAATAGTCAGTTTTCAAGGAACATACTGCTAGAGCGGGTATCCTACATTAAACAATCAGGAAGCTGACATGAGTGTTTTAAAGGAAAGAAATAAAATACATGAAAAAATATAACAAGGGAGAATGATCTAGGCCAGGGAATGGGAAAGGGTAGAAATGTGCCTGAGAAGCTGTCTCTTGGGAAGTGATGATTAAGCTGGGATCTGAAGAATAATCAGGAGTTGACAATGTCCTGATGCAGAGAAGGATAGTAGATTAGCAACTGACTATTTGGGTCTAGACCTTTGAGAAAAGATCTAGCTTCCAGACACAATTTAATAGTAATGGGCATATAGATGGGACACAAACTCCAGAGAGTAGATAAAATTGCCAAGAAAAAGGGTAAAATTAAGAAAGTGACCCAGGAGCGAGCCTGGAGAAACTCAAACATTTAATGGTTACTGATTTTATGCCTTCATTCTCCATTAACTGGGCTTAATTTCTCTAGTTAAAATCTCTTAAATTACATTGCACCATGTTAGCAAACACCTAGAAAGACTTCTTGATACATTAGGAAGAGGAACTTAAGAGTCAAACTGACCTGGGTTTGGAATCTCAGATTTGCTACTTTCTGTATTTTCTAGATTTACTGTGTCACCTCACCTTCAACAAATTATTTCAACTCTCTTAGGCTCAATTCTTTCATCCATAAATGATATGACCATAGTACCTATCATTCAATTTGCACAGAATTAAGATATGCACGCAAAATACTTAGTGCAGTGTATTAAGAATCACTCAATAAATGGAACTAAGGAAACTACGACCATAAGCCTATTCCAGAAGCACATGCTAGTGAATAGGCATGAGCATAACCAAATCAACCCCATATCTTATATCAACACAAGAGAAATCTAGTCAGGCTTGCCTACCATTTGTAAGTCCACCCAGTCACAGAGTACACAAATGCTTGGTGATTAGGAGCATGGTATAAATTTTTTCTCTCATTCTATGTTGTCATTCTACTAGTTCAAGTCATACACTGTTCGGGCAATAATAATACTACTAGTCAGCTCAACCCACTCTAGTGCTGGTGGAAGATGAAAAAAAATCGGAGGGTTCATTCTAGAACATTTGGAAATAACTCATCTGCACTAATACATCCACAATGTACACAGATTTTTCATGTGCACAATATTTTTACTGTTCTAAAGATATATTTGATGGGAGAAACTAGGAAATAATACACTGCAAAAATAAGCCACATACCAATGTACTCAGCTATGTTGATTTATTTTGTGATAATGCTATATCAGTCATATTCTGAATTATAATTAACTCCATCAAAGGACAGAACTTGTGTGGGAAATATGCAGGTCTTCACAAGTTAAAATTAATGGAGCTGACTTTGACCTGTATATGTGAAAACCATAATTGAGCTGATAAAAAGTAGTATTTTCATTTCTGACTAAAAATTAAGTGTATGACTAAAGATAGACTTTTAAATTTGCTAGAAGCATGAAGCTACCCAAAATGAAAAACATAAAAACAATTGGGAATGATTTTCTTCTCTGATAGTGTTGCTACTATGGTCTCAAAATAGATCCTCCTCTTCTCCTATACAGGTCCCTCTCCTACACAAGTTAACTCTCTCCACTCTCCCCAACTTTGTTCGTGCCTTTTCATCTCAGTTGGTCTTACTGAAAGACTCTTTTAACAGGTATTTCTTCTCACTGGCTCTTTCTTCCCATCTACGATGTTTCTCAAAGTCAGATCAACCTTCCAAAACATTCAGTTCTTGGCATTTATCCTACTTATTGAGCCAACATATGCATTCATTGCTATAATCTACATTTATTGCACTCCTATTACATGAAGGCAGTGTGCTCGCTCTAAAGATGGAGAAGTGAAAAACCAAAGTTCCCAATTTTAAGACACTCAAGAGATGGTTGGGGTAGCCTACAGTCAGAGTCTCAATATCATGATGAAGGTACTTGATCATCAACACAACCAAAGAATCATTTAAACACCAATCACTGACTTTCTAAATAAATGAGCTATAACTTAACCATGAGGAGTGAAAGAAGGGACATTCAAAAATATTACAGAGCTAGGGAATTTCCTCTGGTATATATTTAAGAACTATCTATGTCTAAGAAACAGTTTAAGTATGTTTGGGTGTAGCTGTAAGCAGCTTTTGCATATTTGTCCATTGAAATTGGGTGATGGAACATAGTCTATGGTCAACATTAAGAAATGACTTCTGGAATGTTATGATTCTGAAGTACTTAAGCAAAGTGAACACAAATCAAAGACTAATTTAAAGAACTATTGGTGATTCATTAAACAACTTTGAAGATTTCTAGATTGTAGAAAGGATGACCAGACTGTATTTCTAAAGAAATTATGGAAATCCCATGAAAATAAAAAGTAACATTTTTTTTAAAGGAAAGGTGCAGGCAGGAATGAGAGTGAGCAGATTCAGACAGGAAGATAGAGGAGGAAGAAGGCCTTTATTTACTGTATTTAATTGTTCATCTTGGTTGTTCCCCCTAGCCCCGGGATGTGTGTGGATTATGCCCATCCAGAGGCTGCAGACCAAATCGCTAATCCACCAGTGTGGGCCAAGTAGCCCACTTTAAAATAAAACAATTTCAAGCATAGTGACAAGGTATTAAGCAGTATTACCTCTCAAGGAAGTCAAAATAGACAAAGGTAATGGCATAAAATTAAGTTGCCACATATCCAAAGAATTATGATGGCTATCTAGGTTCTTCTAGATCAATATTTCCTTTCAAAGAAGTAATCTTGTGACATGGCCTGATCTGTTTTGTGTTTTCATGTTTATTTTATAACTGCCTGTTTATATGTTCTAAAGATACATGATCAAATTAAAATATTAATAGAAGCAGAATGTGTATCTTCCTGATATACCTCAAAATTATTATATGGATAGCTCAAGCACATGTTCAAGCACTGGACAATTTGGATGCATGGAGGAAATGGGAATAACTGATTTTTCGCAACAAAACTACACTTTTTTTAAAAAAGAAACGTACAGGCAAGAATGAAGGTGAGTAGGCAGGAAGACAGAGGAGGAAAAAGCATTTTATTTCATTTTATTTTTTATTTAGTTGCTCAGACTGGTGGTTTACCCCCTGGATTGGTATGCAAACCCAGGAGTATGTGGTTTACTCCTTTGAAGTCTATTGAACAAATCGCTGCTCCAACAGGACATGCTGAAACTACACTTTTAAGCATGGGATATTAATATGACACAAGAGAATAAGACAAATGTGTTACATGAACCAGAATGTTGCTGCATCAAATATTTCTGGAAACAATCAATGATTGGTACTTACGTATTATTTTTAAAGTATTGTTATATAAAGAACTTCATTGGAAAGGCAGTTTTTGTAATGGGATTTAATGCCAAGACTGAAATTGATAAATGCTCAAATATTTAAAGTTGACATATTTTTCATTCCATTTGTTAGCTGAGCCATTCAATAAGAAAAGTACATCTTTGGTTCCATATGTCTGAACTATGTTTGAATTCTGTAGCCAGAAGATCATTGCAAATATATAGCAGCAGCTCAAACTTAATAGTGGTGTTTCTTAAACCCAGTGAGGAATTCTGTACAATCTGTTTTCCAAGGTTAAAATTTAGATATGTACTCAAAAACTTTTCATATAAAATCCAAGCTTGGAGAAGTTTTTGTGTATATGTGTGAATATTAAATTTCTTTAAAATTAGTGCTTATAATTTTTGGCTATAAGGCCTTAAAAGTTTAAAATCTTTTTTTTAATTATTCCAATTTCTAAAAGGGTATATATAGAGAGAATTTACATAGACATGAAATTTCATGTATTGATAGTCTCGCATTTAGAAATTTTTTCATTAATGTTTGTTGACTTGATTTTGTTATCATTACAACATAAACTTAGAAACTTTTGCCTAGCCTAGCTGATATATTCATTAAAAATTGAAATGTGAGGTCATGTATTTAAACATTTGTGTCTTGAATGTACAGACTTGCATAGTTGATTTTATTAAATGATACTAAAGAATAATGTATTGTTATTAGACTGTGCCTCATGATATAAGCATTAGTCAGTCACCCATAGCACAACCCAAAGTATTTTCCAGAGAAGCACAATAATGGTTCTGACTTTGTAATTTAAGAAATTGTCTCAGAAACCAATTCTGAACTTTGTTTTGCTTTTTCAATAACCATTTATAACAATGATATTAAAGTTGGCCTCCTAGTCCCTGCCACGATGAAGAACTGGTACAGGTTGCTGGCTCCTTCTCCTAAACCAATCTTTTTATTTTTTTTTGAAAGGAAAGGTACAGGTAGCAAGAGAGAGGAAGAGGAAACATTTAATTATAATTTTATTTAGTCATTCATACTGGCTGTTCCCCTCCCACCCCATCCTCATTCCCAATCTCGGGCAAGAACCTGTGTCCTTGGAATATATGTGGACCATGATCCTTTGGAGGTGGGTGCACTATCCTGAACCCAGTCTTAGAAATGATCTGGAATTGTGTCTGTGTTGAGCAGAGGAAAGGTGTGAGATCCCAGAATCCAAAATGAATATTGTGATGCATTTCTAGAGACAAAACAGTGGTTGGATTCCACTGCCAAGGGTGGAGGGCAGGTTGAGTCTAGGACCACTCACCACGGAGAAATCAGTGACTGATTGTGAGCTTTCCAGTTATGTTGTTCATACTCAGCAACATTTTTCTGGTAATATCTTTCCTGATCCTGATTCCACTGCAGGATAAGAGACAATAGGAACAACACCAAAAGATGCAGCGTAACATCCAGGCAGCACTCAAGCTCAGTTGCTACCAGGAACAGGTAACCACAGCCATAGGCAAATAGACATTCCATTCCATCTCAGCTGCTTGAGTCAATTGTTGAAAACAGGGAAAAGAACAACTCGGGAAGTGGTGTAAGGGGTTTCTTGAGGATTAGGATAATTTGATGAGGGAGGCACAACAGAGAGAAAACTCAGATTACAACTCAGAGGTTATTATTTGTAAGCCCAGAGATCCCCCAAATATACACACACAGACACACAATAATGACTAGTTCATAGTGGGTGTCTGGTGGTAAGGAAATTTACAGAGAAGAAAGGATGGGTAAAATGATCCTTGTGGTAATACATTAGACTTGGGGACATCAGCACAAACTCAGAATTAGCTTAATAGCGATACTCATAGTTACACATAGAAATATTTATAGATATGTGGGTTAGTTACACAAAGATATATTTCCTTGCTCCATCACCTTAGATGGTTGTGAAGCAATGACAGTCCAATAGCAACTACCATACCTAGACTCAAGATTCTCATTTCCAGCACCATTATTCAATAAAAGAAATGAGAACTCATTGGAGAACTGGCCATTCTAAGGTTGGGACTAGAATGAGAGTATATAAGTTTGGAGAGCTTATAGTGATAAGAAGTAAAGAAGTGCTCAAAAACAACCCCACAATTGTTATATGCATGTTTGGGGTGGGGGGGAAGCACAGGGACACAGGAGCCAGATGAAAGAGATCCCCAAGATGAAAGCTAGAATTAAATAACATCACACATGAGTAAAAATTGTATTTTAAGTGGTGAGTATTCCTATGAGTTTTAATGTATCATATTATATAAAATTATGTAAGTTCAGATTCAAAATTGCAACTGGTTTTTAAGAAATTAACCCTTGGTGGTGTGCTCCGGTGGCCTACTGGATAAGTCTACCATGGCCTAGTTCACGTGCATTCCAAGGACCAGGGTTGGAGACCCAGGGCCCGGAGTCGGGAAAGGGGGATAACCAAGAT
>RJWH01005542.1:0-74063 GCA_004363575.1 Solenodon paradoxus | reverse complement strand
GCAAGACAGGCTCGCAGTCTCCTTACCCACCAAAAAATGCGCTGCACCGGACAGTAGATAAACTAAGAACAGCAGCGGTCAGCCTCAGCAGCAGCGCACACCTACCAGCTTACACGTCAACCCGACTCACCTGGTCAGAGCTGACACCCCAACCTAAAGACCTCTCCCCATCTTGCGGTTTTTGCTCTTAAAATCTCTGTCCCTGAAGCAATCAGTTGGAGTCTTAGCCTCCCTTGGCTGCCTCCATTCTGTCTCTCTGCTCCCCACTAATAAACCCCATTGCTTGCTCGCTGTGCCTGTCTGATCTCCTGAGTAACCCTGAACCCACAGAAGACACAAAAACTCACTCATGTTGCCCTTCATTTATTCAACATGTATTTATTGAGGACCTACTATGTGCCAGGCTCGGACAATACAGCAGTGAATAAAGCAGACACAAATCTCTGCTCACTAGGAGCTTAAATCTTAGTGGACTGCTGCAGAATACAAGTGATAAATACACATTACATCTGATGGGTGCTGGATAGGGAGAGGGATAAAGCAGAAAATTGCATGGAGTAATTCAGGGGCTGTAATTTTTTGGACAATGTTCAAGGAATGCCTCACAAAAATGAAGAAAGACAAGGAAATGAGAAAACTGGTGATAGGGTGGGGGGCATTTTTTAAGCAGAGAAAAGCATAATTGCAAAGGCCCTGGGGTCAGTATGTCTGGCATAGGAAGGACAGTAAAGAGACTAGAGTGACTTGGAGTGAGATCAGCAGGGCAGGAGGTCAAGGAGCAGCTGGGGTCATGCTGGGCCGTGGTGGGTCAGGGTGTGGATTTGTGCCTTTGTCTGAAGGAGTCAGGGAGACAGCAGAAGGTTTTAACAGATAAGCCATAAGACATGATTGACACAGGCTGCATCTGGAACTCGGGTCTTGCCATTCTACAGCCCCTGTATTGCCCTTTATTCTGAGACCCCCATTCTCCTCATATTTCAGTAACGTTTGTTGTGTCTATACATCTCTGTCCCATAAGACTGTGTCCCCCCCAACCCCAGGACATGAGTTGAAGCTGATTTTCGATGTCGGCACCTTCTTCTGAAGGGGTGTTGGCATCCAACAAAGATTCCTGGAAGAGACTAGCTTCCATACTTCAAGGAAAAAAAGGACCTGAAACAGACTTCCAAATAGATTCCCTTTCATAATGAAAAGGAAGAAAACAAGAAGTACAAAGCCATAAATTATAAGCACAACTTATTTCCTTTCTGCACATTTTCTTGAAGTCTGTGCCAGCCGCAGATGAAATTCAGCTCCATAATAATCCCAGAGGAATAATTTTGTACTTGTCTTGGGAAACTTCGTCTGGGACAAAGCAGTTCCCAAGTGTCTCAGGCTCTTTGGGACTGTATTTTTAAACAGCCAGCCCACAGGGACTCTTGAAGATGGGCGGTAACTCTCATTTCAATGTCTGCTTAAGTAGTCCCCTTTGAGGCATGTTTATGGTGTTTCTTTTTGCTACTAAACATCAGGCAGCAAGGAGCATCTTTCTGCCTGCATCTTTGTAATTTTGTTCTCTGATTCACTCCGGCAGCATTCATAGAAATGAAGTTCTTGGATAGAAAGGCCTTGACCCCTTGAAAGTTACTGTTTAGAATTTTCCAGAGATTCTCAGATTCCTGATCAACGTGCCTGGATCCTAATTTTGACTTTGCAGGTCAGGAGGAGGAAACGGGCTGGATGCCAGCTTTCATCTAAGAACTGCGTTAACCCTAACAGATACAGAGGTGAGGAGATAAGGGTAAAATCATTCCTTTGTGAAAATCTCATCATTCCTCATTCGGTCTCTACAACTGCCCCCTGGCCCCGCCACGTGTCCTTGTTCTTATTTTCAAGGGAGGAAATCAAGTCCCAGAGAGGTCAGCAGCCAGCTCACAGCTCCAGTAACTGGAGGCAGAAGGGGAATTCGAGATGGACTGTGTCGGATTCCCCTCCACGCCTCCCTGCAGCCCGAAACTAAGCAGGCTGACCAGATGTACCATTTTAAGTGGGACAGTACTACTTTCTTTATATTTTCTGACTTGCATTGTTTTAATATAAATGTCAGTTTTGTCCTGATTTTTATAACCCAGAACTATCTTTATTTAACACAGGCAAAAGGAGAGATTGAGTTGCCCTGGACCCAGTCTGTTGAGGGGGCCGCGATGTACCTGCCCCGTTTGTCCTGCATTAAAGGGAGCCCTTTCTAGCACTGACTGTGGTGGGCCACAACCGCGGCTGCTGTTTGCCTGCTAACCCCTACAACGACGAAACAGGAGCAGCCCGAAAGGGATCCCCCTGCCCCCTCCCCCATGTTCCCCGTTTCTCCAAAGGGAGTAGAACTCTGCAGTGTGGTTGCACTGCAGGTAAGTACTATGGGGGATAATCTGGCACTGTGGCGTATCTCTGACACTGCGGGGGTCATTCGCATTTCTGGCACTGGTTGGTTAAAGCGGTATGTGTTTTAGGCAGGATATTTTGATCAGGGCTAATAAGGGCGCAAACTTTGGTTTTCACCCAAGGTGCCAACAATCTGCGCCAGCCCTGACTGTGTACGTGAAGTTCTGCTGGAACACACATGTCATCACTGATCGACATCACATAGAACTTAACTTGCTGCTGGCCTGGCTGCTCTGCTCCTGCTCAGATTGCTCCAACTCCTCCCCTCCCCTGAGTTGCCAGGACATAACCCCTTCCCGTTTTTGCCCTCCCAATGGCACATTTTTGTCTCAAGGAAATAGGATCAGCCTATGGCTACGGTAGTTTCTTCCCTCCAGAGTCTCCCGATTTAGTGTGGGAGATGTGTCTAAGTGTGTTATCATCGTGATGGGTTACAATAGAGAAATGTATGCTCATGGGTCGGAGGAAGCACCCAAGAAGGAATAATTAAATCTATCAGGGTGGGTCAGAAAATGTTTCAACGAAGAGTTGACAGCGGAGAATAGGACTTTCCCAAATAGAGAAAATATAAAAAGGCATGTCAGAAAAGAGAATATTGTATATATAATCTCAGAGGTAAGAAACCATGTGACATGTGTGGAAAGTCCAAGTATGTGGTGAGGAGGGCACGGTGCCGGCAAGGAGCCTGGACACGGGGCAGCAAGAGCTGACATCTTTGCAGGCAGTCATGACTGGTTTGGCCTTGCTATTCTAGGTCAGTTGTCCTCAGTGCTGGCTCGACCAGCATCATGGCGGCAGGTATTCGTCTGATGTTGTGTGGTCTGTTTTCAAATATGAATTCTAATCCAGCAGGATTTGAATCTCTATATGTGGGACCCAGGTGATTCTAAAGCACTGCCCAGGTTGAAAATGACTGTTCTAAAAGAAATTCACATAGTGTCATAGATAATTAAGGTCACACCCTTCATAAGGTTTCTAGGAGCAGGAGGAGGGCATTTGAATCAGCTCAATGAGACGACACGTGAGGGCTTGCTGTGTCTCCCCAACTACATCAAGGAGCAGACCACAGCTGAGATAACCCTGTCTCGGCTGTCATGGAGGGAGAGGTGGTCTCCTGGGACAGTGGTCCCCCAACTTTGCTCCATGTTAGAAATATCTAGGGCATCTGAGCCAATTCTTATAATTAGACATCACCCCCAGATGATTCAAATGAATTCTTTTATGGATGGACCCAGACATGAATATTTTTTTAGTTGATGTCAATATAGAGCCAAGTGGAGACCCTGTGTTTTGTAACTTCATCGACCAATATTAATAGTCGATACAAAGAGCATGATGGAAATATAGACTCCCCGGCCCCACTCAAGACCTGCAGAATCCGAATCTGTGCTGTAATAAGGTGCCAGGTGATTTGCATGCACATTAAAAATCAAGGAGCAGCGTTCCAGGAATATTTTAAAAGGCACTATCAGCAACATCGGGAGAGATAAGTTTTACAATAATTTTCTCTATTTAAGTTATCTAGTAATATGTTAATTTCCCTTTAATTTGCAATCGTGCTGCTCAGTGGGCTGCTGCATGTCAGTACGTCTTGATTCTTTATGCACATGTGACCTGTGCTGGGTTATCCATCTTCCTCTCCTCGCTTGTGATTGTATGTTAGATCGGTCATGACTGCCTGTATGTTTAGATGGCTGATACGGGGCAAGGCTCATCCTGTGTGTGGGTGTGTCTGAAGAATTCTAAGTGTGTGTGTGTGTGTGTGTGTGTGTGTGTGTGTGTGCACGCACATGTGTGTTTGTATGTCAGACTGTTTCTGTGTCTCTTGAGAGTTTTTCTGGGGCGGGGAGGCGCTCTAGGCATTTTGGATGATTCTGGGTGGGGCTGTAATAAACGTTATGGATTAACATCCTTTGGGGGATGGACACTCGATATTGTAGTCCACAAGGTCACAGGACAATCAGAATGGCCCCTCTCCCGTGTCCACATGCTTCCTAGTAGTTTGAGAAGCATGCAATATGAAAGAGAAGACTGGATGTTTTAGATGCAGATTTTCTGCAAATGAATTTGTCGGGGAGCGATCTCTGCGTGCAGTGTGGTTGGAAGTAGAGGTGACGACCTGGTTGTGTGACTGCATGTGAGTGTGCACACACCCAGCACTCTGCACGCCTGTACCTTTGCAGCCCTGAGCTTGTGATGAATAGACAGCATCATGAAGTCTTTTGTGGCATAGTCAGGTCTCACAGTCGAGACCAATGGCCGTAGGAAGTCACGCTTATATGACCAGTGACCTGTTGAACAATTGCATCAAAGTCACACCTACAACCTGCAGTCCCAGCCAGAATCAGGCACCTGCACCATCATGGAAGCCTTCACACCCGGATGCACACACAGCCCCAGGCAGCCTCATCGAAGACAACCCCCAGAGGAGCACAAAGCAGGCGCTCTAGATAACAGCCTTCCAAGGGAAACGTGGTCCCGCTGTGCTGTGGGTGACCTTGACAATGTTGCTTTTAATTCTCTGTTTGCAAAACTAAGAGGTTTAATGCCTAGCAGTGGGACAAAGGGCAGGTGTCCGACTGCAAAGACAACAATTGTCTGAGCCTGGAGGGAAAACCTCTGAGTCCACGCTGCGACAGGAGCATCCCCTAATTAAGGAGATCGCCCCTTTTTCTCCTGGCACGCAGTCCTACTATTCTGACACTCTCCAATGATTTCTGTCTCACTCTGTGATGCTTTCAACATCCAAAAGCCTTTCCTGGGAAGCCCAGATGAAGCTCGCCTACTCTTTATAGATCGCTGCTGAGCCAACACTTGCGTTCTCTGAAGAGGAGGCTGCTAGGATTGCATTCTTGACTTGTCTTTCACAAGAGGCTCAGTTATCCAATTATTGTTGCATTCTGCTTACTCCCGCCTAGAAAAGGAGATGCTCCCTAGCCAGAAATAATCTCCACATCTTTCTGAGTTTCGAAATAGCCATATCCCCAATTAGATAGAAAGTCACATAAATGCTGTTCACACACCAACACTCCAGATGCATTCCAAAGCCTGGACAAAGAAGCACAGGCTGATATTCAGACCTTCTCTCAGCCCCACCAACACGGAGACGCATCTGGAGACAGATGCAGTGCAGATCCTGCAGAATGCAACGTACATATGTGGGAACACAGCTCACCGGGCAGGCTTACGTACCTCTGTGGATGCAGGCATCTCCCTGGTCCACTCAGGTTTTCACTTGGAGGCTAGGAAGTCACAGAGCCTCTCTAGAATGGCCCATCTACTGGTAAGAGCAGACAGCAGTCATCTCAAAATATCTATCAAAATCTCTAGCTATTTGCAAGCCTGAGTGGTTAATTTTCAGTAGCAATGGTAAGAAAGCAGAGACATAGCAGACCAGAGTCGGCAACAAAAAGAGTTAAAAGTTTTGTAACTTCCCCCCACCCTTAGCTTTAAGCAATCATCTGTAATGCTACTGGAGTGAAGAGCTATATTTTCTTCCAATGTCTGCTGTAGCTACTGCTGCTATTAATTTGTGGACACACAGCGCGAAGGGACATTCAGCAGAGGCAGTAAGTAGCTGGCTCTTGCTAGAAAAGCCTCTAAGAGTCATTTTCCTGCTGAAAGCGAGGGTTTCATCACACCTTCCCACAGTTATTTATCAGACAGGGATCAGACAGGACTGAACTGGGTGACGGGGGAGGGGAGAGATGAAGTTTGGTAGAAACCAAAAACGAAAGAAAGAAACACAGACTCATCCCTATGCTGTTTCCAAACACTCCAGAGGGATTTGAGAACCAGTGCCTGTGAGAGAGGCAGAGCTTGGGAAAGGGAGACAATAACAGCAAACAAACAGAGGAAAGGAGAGTGGAGAAGAGACAAAGAAGCTACGGTTGAGATAGTCAATGGAATTCTAGGTCGCTATTTAAAAAGACGAAATTGTGGAGGGTCTGGGGAGTGAAATAAGTCAGAAAGCAAAAGGAAAATACAGGACGGTTTCACTCATCTGTGGGATACAACAAAATGAAACAAATGAGCATACAAATCCCAAAAAGAGGAGCAGGACAGGTTCTCGGGGAAGGGAAGAAGGGGACAGCTGGCTGTCAGGGACACTGGAACTCTGCTGGTGGGCGTGGTGTGGAATAGAGACTGAGATGCAATATCAATATTCTCACATGAATCCAGCATGGTGAACTAAAGAAACAATAAATGTGACTATTGAAAAAAAAAGGTGGAATAAGAGACAGGGACAGAGAAAAAGAGAATTGTTTATGAGACAAAGGCAACATGCTTGTGGAAAAGATGATAGAAGGCAGATGTTGGTGTGTGTGTGTGTGTGTGTGTGTGTGTGTGTGTGTGTGTGTGTGTGTGTAAGGAAGTCTGCCTAAGAATGAAGAGACGGTGGAAAAAAGTGACAGAGAAAGATGAAAAAGACCGAGTGTGAGTGAACAGACGCTGTAGAAGTTGTGTCTGTGGAAATGAGAGACGGGAGAGAAGGGGAGAGGGGCTTGATGATATTGTTTGAGGGTCAGCTTCCAGTTATTCCTGAATCGAGCACCTTCCTGAATTTCTCAGTGACGGAACAGTATGCTCTTTTGACTCTGGATGTCTCATTCGCGCTGGTTTAAACTGAGGCTGCCGTCGTGTCCAAATAAAGTAGTTCTGCTTAATCTGTATTATGTTTTTTCACACAGTCATGCTTTTGCATAAATTTTTTTTTTTTTTTTTTAACCTAGAGTGTCTTCCCCACTCTCTCTCTCTGATGAACTCTCTTTCCTCTTGTAAAGATCAATTCAAATGTCACCATTTCAGTTAAGTTTTCCTAGAATTTCACAGGAAGTCACTTCTCTGCATTGGATCCAAACTTCTGTGACAGCACTGTTCGTGTTGTGGTGTATAAAGTGGTGTCTTTTTCTTCCACGTGATTTTGGAGGGAGAGTTAGTTTTATTTGCTTTTCTAACTCCATTGAACAGCAAAGTATCTGAAACGCTTTGTCCTTTTCCCCTACCTCCTCTTTTCTTTTCTTCTGCTCCCCCCGCCTCTATTTTCTCCTCATTTATGATATTATTTGAAGCACAGAGTCTAGCTGAGAGTCATTGGAAAAGAGGTGGAGTAGTGGTTGGGTCAACCACCTCTGAAGTGGCACAGGCCACACACACCTGGGTTTAGGTTCTGGGTCTGGGGAGAAACAATCAATGTGAACAACTAAATAAAAACAAAGTAGGTAAGTAAAATAAAATAAAAGGCTTCTTCTTCCTCTCTCTTCCTGCCTGCCTACTCACCTTCATTTCTACCTGCATCTTTCCTTAAAAAAAAAAAAAAGAAAATTTCACAAAATCTAGTTATCAGTGAGGACAGCTTATCAGGCTAATTGGTGTTTCAGTTTACCTAAATGAGCACGCAGTTTATCAGAAGTTGCATGACTCAGAAGTCAAGATCCTGAGACCTCATGAGAAGGTTGAAAGGAAATTCCATCTTGAACTTTGCCCAGTGGAGAAACCCAATTCTGGGTTCTAAGCGTCGTTCAGACTTGAAAGCTGTGTCTTTTCCCAGGACAGCAGTGCTCAGATGCTGTCAGGGTCACTCAAAACTGGTTCCAGTATTTCCCGTGATTTCATTTCAGATTCAAAATGAGTCCTTGACCTATTATATTTTATTAGGTCATATAGTCCAATCCCTCTCAGCCTTGGACATTAACTCTTCTTTAAAAAAATTTAGTATGTATTGAGGTCCTTTTGATTTGCAAAATATAATAAGCCCATATGTGCAGGTTTGTATTCCTTAAACACAAGATAATACACCCTCCCACCATCAAATTACCAAAGGCTCTTCAGCATTGATTGGGTTTTAATTCTAACTCAAACTGTGGTCATTCCCTTGCAGACCCCACTTAACCCACACTTCAGACTCACTACGTTCTCAGCACAGGTTGTAGAACAGAGAAGCCACGTCCTCGGGGGCCATCACCTACCCTGTTCATGTGCTCTTCTAAGGCAGATTTGGAAATTGAGCTAAAAGGTCATTATGAAGTCAATGTAAGCAAAAGGGCAGTGACCAGTACCCCCCTAGGGCCACAGATAAGTCACAGTTGAAAGGGGCCATCAAGACATAAGTGAATAAACAATCAATCAAAGAAATCAATCAAAGACAGTGTCACCATGAAAGATGGAGAAGCTCAGTTCCTGACTTCCTGTTCCTGTGAGAATGGCTGACTTTGGTCTCTCTCCTGATTCTTGTGAGCCCCCTGAGTAAGCTTGTGCATTTGTACTGTGGAAAGGGGGTCTGCTCTGTAAAACCAAAGGACCAGGATTGAAACTGCCAAGCAGTTGGGTTGGTTCAGATATCACTCTTTCTTCTGCTGGGTAGAGAATGGAGATTTTAGCAATATGGCAGGAGGGAAGGCGGTGAACGTGGACAACCAGCAAGGACCTACACCTGGTTCGAAGTTGCATCTGGAGGAGATGACCAATGGAGTAAGGCCAAGTATGGATATTCTTTCAGATTGGTGACAGATTGTGCAAAGGGCTTGGAGTCTTCTCCATCACCATTCTCCAACAATGGCGGGGCACAGCAGTGAAAGAGCTGACAGGGAATAGTCAGGAAAACAAACATCTTCCCATAGGATGTTTCCAGTCCTGAAGGGGCCAGCCAATGGGGCTAGCCAGTGGGAGTCCATGCAGGGGAAGAGCTATCTAGCTACCAAGTTGGTAACCTTCAGCAGAGAGGTGGAGGCTGGGCAATGAAGCAGGCACCAAGGCAAAAAATGAGTCCTCTCATCTGGGGAAAATGGTGCGGGCGAGGGACATCTAAACAGCATGAATGCTGTTATTCAGAGGCAGGTGAGTTATCTTGGGCATCTCAGGGCTAACGTTGGCCATAAGAGATTACAGCAGCAGCACAGAGATGATCTGAGTCACCCTCTTGCAGAGTCCAGTGGGATGCACTTAAACCTAAGACTCATGTCTGCAGAGGCTGCGGGCTATTGTTTCAGAAACTAGAGCAAGGATGAGCTTGGGGAGAAGAAGGGAGTGGGTGACAACACCCTCAGCACGAGGCAGGCTTTGGAAATTCATAAGCAAGAAAAAAAAATAAAGTTCTATGTATTTCAGATTGCCTTGCCATTTCTGGGAAATCCTCACATTTCACAAGAGCCTCATCTTTTTGTGATTAAAGACTCATCTTTCAGAGCAGGAATGCAGTCAACAATATCCATTTGCCACCAGGTCCTACCCTTTCCTCTGTGAAAAACAGCATTTCTGAGCCCAGAAATGCAATTGGATGGATTAGTTTAACTTGATAAACCTTCATTCATGAGATTGTACATTTGAATTTTAGAATAGAGAAAATTAATTTCTTAAGTTATTAGGACAGAAAATTCAAAAGGATTAATTCTCTTGGTTCCAAAATAATCAGAGGTCACCATGGCAACGCACATCAATGGAGCAATACACAATGAAGGAAATATTTCCCCGTGTTTGGCTGTTTATCGAGGCTCTTCCCTTCTGCCCTGGTGGTCTTTGTAAGCGTGATTGAAACCCCTAGGGTCTCAACTACTAATGAGCACAGGTCAGGGAGACTGTATCCAAGACCCACCCAGATAGAAAGCGAAGTCCGAGTTGGAAACAGCCTTTTTTCCCCCTGGCTTATGTCCTCATCTCCAGGGAATTAAAGGGTCGGTTTGGAGAAAATACCAGCTCCCTCTCAAAATTCATGAGGAGGTTGTGGAAATGAAAGAAATGGCAGGGATTCAGGTCATTTACTGGATGCCAAATGCAACTCCTGGGAAACTGGAGAGAAAAACAGACTCAGAACTTACTGAGAAGGATTTTCAAGGTTGAGCAGGTCTGTCTGGCTGATGTGAGAAGACCAAGGGACACTGATCCCTTTTCCCATTAGATTTTGTCTGCACTGAGCTGAGACAAGAGAGGCTTTCTCTGGATCCCAGATTCTATTTTCATGAAAGGCAATATAAGCGAGTTATTGAAAACTTCACCTCTGGATTTAGACAGTCTGGGTCTGTTCCACCACCGTTAACCTCAGGCGATTATTTCTCGGATGTTTGTTGTGATCACCTGTGAAATGTGTGTGTGCACATACGAATGTACACATAGAAAAGTATCAGTTCAGTTGATGATGCTATTGTGCAGATTTCATTAAATAATAAATGTAAAACACTTAGCATCGTGGTAAACTCTTGCTTCTCCTTTGTCCAGGAATGGAAACGGAAGGAAATATTTATGGATTTCTCAAACTCTGGGTCCAAGCAAAGGGAATTAATTCTATTCCACATGCAATTTGCATCCAAATCTAAGAATGCCAACATACAATGACAGTATTGGGTAACACAGTTTAGTTGTTACTTAAATTCAAAAAGAAGATGTGGAGATTCTGTGTACCCCAAACACACTGAGTCATGAAAGTGATGTTTTGACAAAGCAAAGTACTATAAACATAGAAGGAGTTCAGAATGAGGAAGGGGGTCTTGTACCGCCCTTCCCTTTGCCCCACCTGACCTGGAATCTCATTCTCATCCCTTGAGTAGGACTTTGAAGGGATTTGGAGCATGTGGAGAGAAAGGAGTAAGTTGATCAGAAGCCATGTCAACTGAAGGTACCGGAACTCCACACGTCAGCCAATCAGTGAGTTTTTCCTGGCACTTAAAAAAAAAAATCACAGACATTTATTCACAGGTGACAAAGGGAAGGGCCTTCATACAAGCATGCAGGGTGACCCGTCCCACCTAATGTCGTTCGTGGAAATGACAGCCAAGTCTATGCTCCCTCTGACACGTGCTCCCAGCAGAGCTGACTAATGGTGGCCATGAGCTGAGTCGAAGCTTTTAAAGCTTTACTTCTGTGATCAGAACTCCTGATTTTATCAACATGAAACCCATCAGCCCGGTTCCTAGCACAGCTGGTAAAATTGGGTAGAGCAGGGTTTCATGGGGGTTCATCGTTTGGCATCTTTGCAATGACTCAAAGAATTGACAAGGAGAAAACACACTATATCATGGGAGGGAGATTTTAAGCCTTTATCTCCTTGACTGTCTGTCTCTGCCCACCCTCTCCCTTGATCTGCCCCCCAACCCCAAGCAGCAGAAGTTGCTTTTTGATCAGTCTGTGCTGAGGGCGGGTAGAATCATTGTGTTGTAATAGGTGCTGGTTAGACAGGGTGCTTTTATTTTATTTTTTTAATCGCTTTTAGATCTAGATATGTTAGCCAAGTCAAGGACCCCCTGGGGACCCTGCCTTTTTCTCCTTCAGACTCAATGTCAATGAGTGGGGGTTGCTTTAGGGACACAGTCATCTCTCTCTCACGTAGGCTATGTTATGTGTGACCCATCATGGTCCTGACAGGAAACTGAATTCCACTCAGGTTTAAATCTTAAATCAAGAGATGATGGATGGAAGAGTGGGCAGGGTAAAGGCAAGAGATGACGAGGCACCAGGTGATGAGTGAAGTGGAAAGTGAACACCACCTCGAAAAGCTGGAGAATGCAAAGTGAGAAAATGATGCTACAGAGCTCAGCAAGATGGGGAGCCCCGGAATAGGGGAGCAGTCCCTCGGGAGCTGGAGACATGCTGAGCACAAGGACTAAAAACCAAAGCAGGGAAGATGCAGAGGAAACAGCCTCAACCTCTTCCACTCTCTTCCTCCACGTGTCTTTCATTCACTGAACTCAACCTGAAGAGAGTTTGGGTGATGCTGTTTGTACGTCCAGTCTCCTGAATTACCAGCAGCATCTTAGGGACCAAAGAATAAATGGGAAGGTGGTTAGAGGATAATCAGCAGACAGGCTCACAAGAGGTTGCTTTCCTATTATTTAGATTCAGGGAAAGTGGGTATGATGGTTAATTTCATGTATCGACTTGACCGGCTAAGGGCCCCCCAGGTAGCGGGTACAGTTTGATTTCTGGATGTGGCATTTCCACTGAAGTTCAGCATTTGGATCAGCAGACTGGGTAAAGAAGAACCCCCTCCCCACTGTATCATCAACCTGCAAGGAGCCTAAGTGGAACAAAAAGGTGGATGAAGGATGATTTTGCTCTGTGCTTGGGCTGGGATGTCCATCTTCTCCTGCCCTCAGACATCAGGGCACCGGCTCTTAGGGCTGATTCAGACTGGACTGCACATGCCCAGTGCCTCGAACTTGGACCCACACTCGTCACTGCACCGGCTTTCTTGGGCCTCCGGTGGCAAATGACCAATTGGAGGGCTTTTCAGTTTCTGGAAGCACTTGAGTCATTCTGATATTCAGTCCCCTTTTATGTCTCTCTCCATATAGCTTATGGGTTCCATTTCCTGGAGACCCTCACAAATACAGAGAGACATGTCTGGTTTTAGGTTTGGAGAATCGCGGTCCTATTAGGCATTTCGTGTAAGGTGAATGTTCTGACTCAGACTTTCCATAGAACTCTGAGGGGAAGTGGCATTTGTGTGAGAGCTGCAAATACAGTTTTGATTCTATTTGATCATCATTTCCTTAGCAACTTAATGGAAACATTAAAGGAAATACCATATTTATATCGACATTCTTAGATCTCTGCTTATAAGTCATCAAATATCATTAAACCTAAGCTTCAGTCCCAACCTGGCTGTTGGTAAGGACATAAGCCTTCAAGGAAGAAACTGGCTTTTCCACTTAGCAGTTGTGTGACCCAAGACAAGTCATCCTGGGACCAGAAGTGACTCAGCCTCTTAGGGTCTGAGTGTCCTTGTTTGTCAAGTCAAGATATTAATGGCACCGCAGTTCTCCTGCTGGCATGAGAATGCAAAGGAGATGGTGCAGGCGATGTCTGAGAACAGTGCTGGACAAGAGTGGGTGGTGGGTAAATGGCAGGAAAAGGCGCAAGAGAAGACTGCTGAGTAGGAAAAGGGAGGATAAACAGAAGGGTGGATGCATTGCATCGGGACCACGAGCTAGAAGCAAGACCAGCGGGCTGAAGCTCTGCAAAGGCAGTCGTGGTTCAACGTAAGGCATCGATTCCCAGTTCTTACAAGTCACCTAGGAGTGGAAAAGTCCTGAGCTCCTCGTACCAAAGCCTGTTCTAGTCGAGACAAAGCAGTTTCTTTGCAGCCGTTTTGTCCTGGTGGGAAACTGATTCCAGCAGCTTCCACTTCTGCACTTCTGGGAGCACCAGACTGAGACCCCATCAATCCCTCGGATTCTCTGAGCTCCAGGGAAGGCCGATCTCAGAAGAGCCTACATGTTGGGTGCTGGGGGCAAACGTCAGAAGTCCCTTCTAGGACATTGCCCAGGAGGACTTTGAAGAAGAAGCAGTCACTCTGAGTGAAACTCTAGCCAGAGGCTGAGGCGTCAGGAGAAAGAAAAAGACAGCTCTTCCGGGCACTGGGACCCCAAGAGCGTTCAAAAAAGGCTGGAGGGGGCGTAATTTGAATGGCACAGAGCGGGCTCACCCTGGTCTGCTGGCGAGGTTCTGACGCAGGCACAGCCTCTTGTGAGGTTTTGTGGTTTATATATGGAATTAGCTCTCAAGCTTCTCCAGGTGTAGGGGGGTCTGGGTCATCCTGTGTCCATCCTGGATGCAGTCCCACCAGACATGGGAAGGAAGGCACTGGAACTGTCCAGCAGGTATGCAGAAATTCGGAGGAGAAATAACAGACTGATGGCAATTGTATTCTGTTCACTGGAAACAACAACAAAAACCTGAAAGGAACTTGCTTTTTAAAGGACCCCAACCCAGAGACCACCCAGTCAAATGACATTTAGTACAGTGGGCAAGAGCAGAAATTTGCTCGGCTTCTCATCCTTGCTCTGCCTCTCACTTATTGTGTGATCTTGGGCAAGTTGCTTGATCACCTCAGTTTCCCCATCTGTAAGATGGGTATAATTGTAGCCCCTTTCAGGGCTGCTGAGATAGTTCTAGGAGTTAGTATTGACAAAGCTCATAGCACAGTGTCTGGCACGTAAGTGTTTGTGAAATGAATGTAATACATTAAGGCTGCAGTGGTGAAGGGAATAAAATAGGAAGCCTGCGGTGACTCTTAGGAGGAAGGAGGCAGGTCACCACACATCAGCTCCAGCAACTGGCTGCAGAAACATGGGCGCAGCGCTGTTCAAATTCTCAAGGTTTTAAAAGAAGCTGGAAACTGAGTTCTTTTTATACACCTCAGTTTCTCCATCTGACAAATGGGTTTGCTGGCTGTGTATGTCAGACTAGAATGAATTCTTGGACGGTTTCCACAGTTGAGTCCAAGCTGCTGGAGAAAGAGGGAGTCCAGGACATTCTTTGGCTCTGCTCATGAGGGAAGGGTACTTTAGAGGCTTTCCAGGGGCCACGCAGAGTTTCTTTCTCGTCAATGATCATGCACACTCCTGCCTTGGAGCGTTACGAGATGGGCTAATTGCTATTGGATACTTCAGGAAGCACACTCCTACCCCCAGAGCTGTAGGCGTCAGCACGGTAAGTTTACCTCTTGCTCACTCTCCTCGGAGCCCAGTGCTGGTTAGCGTGGGTGACCCTTCTTCAGAAACCAAAGCACAGGGCCTCTCGGAGGCCGTGGCGTCCTCCACTCATGGCTGCACTGGGTGATGACCAGGAGCAACTCTTGAGAGGTCATCATGGCCAGGCCTAGACTTAGTGGATGTCATGTCTACCTCATGTCATCGGTCAGAACTCAGTCACGGTCAAAGAAGCTGTGGTCTAGAGACTCAATGGAATTCCATGCAGCTACAAAAAAAATCCAAAATGGTGCCTTTGCAACAACCTGAATGGACTGGAGGGACTGTGTTAAGGGACATAAGTCAAAAAGAAAAGGAGAAATACAGGATGGCTTCATTCATATGTGGAATATAATGAGATGAAACAGATAAACAGATCAACCCCAGCAAAAACTCTTGGGACACAAGATGGTAGGGACTGGGGGGCAGGAAAGAGGAAAAAGGTGATGGTAAAGGACCCTGGACCTCTGGTGGTGGGTGTGGTGTGAAATATAGACTGAGAGGCTATTCCAAGATCCTAAAATAAGTCTAACATTGTGAACAAAAGAAATAATAAACATGACTGTAAAAATAACGAACGCGGGCATGTGGGCCTGTTCCATTGCAGGGAACTGGAGACACAGCCCAGTGATGTGCCCAGGAAAGAGAGGAGACATTCAGCTCATGGAAACACTGGCATTATCTGCCACAGGGCCTTTGCACTCACATCCCCTCCCTCTGGAGCACTCTCCCCTTTATCATCTCCTCCTCCTCTTCCTCATTTTCCTCTTCCTCTTCCTCATCCTCTCCTCTTCCTCCTCATCATTCAGCTGTCAACCTCCTCAGACAGCCCTTCCCTGACGTACCTATTCACAGGAGCTCCCCACCCCTCAGCCCACCTTCTTTTCCACTTCAGCCCATTTCTTCAGAGCACTTGCATGTTCTGAAGTTCTCTCAGGCCTTGATTTGATTCTTGTCTATGGGGGGGCCCCCGCTCCCTCCTCTCAATCACGACAGCATGTGTGTTGTGTGCCTTGATTTCCATCACAGTTCCAGCCTCTACCAGAGCGTGGCTGAGTTAATGGATTTACGTTTCCTTCCCATCGCAGACAGCCTCGCAGGAAGCCAGCGCCTGTCTCTTCTGCAAGGGTCGAAGACTGCCGGGGTCTATTCAACCTCATCGCATCTTGTCAGTGACCAGCTACAGCTCAGACTCTGCCCGCTGTGGGTTCACAGCCAATGGGGGCTGTGCCGCCTGCTTCCTGAAGCCAGGTCTCCAAGATGGACCATCAGTTTTACAGCCTCTACCGCAGCATTAGCTTCTTCTGACTGTCATTTTGGAATCATTTTGGAATCTGCACACAGAGTTTTGAAATGTTTCTTCTATCTCATATCTACCGTATTTTGCCATGTATGATGGACACTTTGTGGCCCCAGTTTGTGACGGAAAAATAAAGATGCTCACGAAACATGGGTACTACTAATTCCATATCTCTATACATGCTTTTAATTCCTTTGTTTCTTGTAACTTGTGGTTTCTTGTGTTTTGTAATAATTTGTTACATAAAACTTCTTGTACCCTAATATGTTAAAAATAAATGCCAAAACTCCTTTATAATACAAAAATATGTACTTAAATATAAACAAAACCTGAATTGAAAAACTGAAGTGAAAGATAATTTTTTCCCTGAAAGTTTGCGCTCAAAATGTGGGTGCACATTAGACATGGCAAAATACAGGATTGTTAAGCATGAAGGAAATGTCAGTGGAGATTTCTAAAAGGTGTGTGTGTATATGCGTGTGTATATGTGCCCGTGTGTGTATATGTGTGCATGCTCATTCACAATTGCATCTTGGAAAGTGACTAGAAGGGAAGATGCCATGGTAAAGGTGACATAAGTCAATTGCTTTTGACTGTGAGAACGAAGAAATCCCAAACCCCATGAGTTTTAACTGCAAGGGCTTATTTCCTGCTGATGCTCAGGCCCAGGTGTCCTCACACTGCGGGGTTCCTGCTGCAGGAGCTCCGGGGCCTGCCCTTGTCACGCAGAAGCAAAGCTCATACAAGAGCCCTAACACTCTTGCTCACCGTCGCCCTGTGGCCACATCTCACCTTTCAGAGGCCAGAGCGAGTTGAAGACTCAGCCCATGTCCAAGGCGCAGGGCGCAGGGGTGTTACATCAGGTGCAAGAAGTTTAATGTCGCTCCTTCCTCAAGGAGAACCCGGATGACTGGTCTGATGTCCAATGGTAGAGATGGATGGCTGCCGCAGGGAGGGAAGGTGCGTGCTTGCCAACAGCCATGAAATGTCCCACGCGCCCCCTTCTGCAGACGTCTTCAGGTGACCATGGCAGCCACTCTTGCAGCTCACACAGGCTCAGGAAGAAGAAGGCGGGTCTGGGTCCGGCCGTGGCTGCTCACAGTATCACATTTGCAATCTGCATTCATTCTTTTTCTTGGTTCTGTGTCTGCTTGCGCACTGCTCTCTCAGGCTCTCCCACCATGTGGCGTGTGGGAACTCCAGTCTTGGCCTTCGTGGAAAGAGCAGTCCTGTCTCTTCCATGTTTCACGTAGAGATCTCCTTGGATCAATGTGGTGACATGGCCAGACCCAAACTCATCACCCTGGACAGGGACTGAAGTGCAGGACTGATGGTGTCTGCGTTATGCAAGGATTGTCGGTGAGAGAGGGGTCTGAGGGTCCTTGAAGTCTGAACACCGTGGACTGAAGGCGGGGTCCACGATGATGAACAGTCAGGCCGTAGAAGACAGGCTGCTCGCAGGTTTTCAAATTCTACCAGAGTCGTTTTTTGCAGCCTTTACACAAGGATGTCTCTGAACCAAGAAAAATAGAAATTGGGAGAGAAAACCAAGACCATGGCTGAAAACAGAAACCACATCAGCCACTCATGAGGGCTAATTAATTTGTCCTACTGGTGCTGAAAGTTTGACTCTGCACTTCTGATGGTCACAGTAACTTGACAAAACCAGCTGCCATCATCCACCAACTTCTGCAGGGAAGCCTTAGCATGAATTACTTACCAGGGACTTTCAAACATTTTAGCTTGTGATCCAGAAGTCACTCGTCCTCCCTGACATCTACGTGCGAGCAAATATTTATATTGCCCTACATTCGGAGATTGACACGATCTATATTTTCTAAGAAATAGTACTCAGCCTTCTTTGTAAAGTGCGTTCTGACATGCTCGACCTATGCTGCCTGCCCTTGTCTAGCTGGGCTTAGCCCATGCCATCTGATCCCATTTCATACTGCTCTATTTTTTCTTAATGCAATTTTCAACCTATTAAAATGGTTTTATCACCTGCTACAGGGTTGCAATTCACCTTTTGAAAATCATTGAACTAGATATGGATGGGAAAGTCTCTATAGCAACTTCAAGTATCTGTTGAGACATAGACAATAAATGAAATCAATTCAGTTCAGTCTGCAATCATAGTGAAGTCAATGGTTATAATTACAGGTACTAGTGACTGGCGGTGCAATCGTGAATAAATAAATAACTCGGGTTCTGACCTTGAGCCCCGCTCTCATCAGAGGGGAGGGAGACCCTAACAGGTCATGACGATGAAGTGTGATAACTTTTCCACAAAGGTGAGACAAGGCCCATGGTCGCAGACAAAAAGTCACAAAGACAAACGCACTGAGGAGGCACCAGCAGAGGGGTGCGAAGTTCGCAGAGGTCCTCTCCTCTGCTGGTCTTTAGGAAAACTTCAGACCAGAGCAAGCAGGCATGGAAGAAAGCAAACAAAGTCAAGATTATGGAGATGTTTGAGGCTGGCAGGCTTGTGCACATCAGAGTCAGGTTTCTGCTCAGATTCCATGCTTTCGTTTTTTGTTTTGTGTTTGGTTTGGGGTTTTGTGTTATCTGAGGTTCATGTTGAGATTAGTCTGGCACCTGGGGTAGGTTAACCCACCACATTTCAGAGCAATCAGGGAGGCAGCTGTGTGTCTGAGCTGGGGAAGAGTTCCCGAAGAGCCTCCCCGGGCATTAATAAACAGAGATTTTTCTCTCTTTTTCTTCGTGGGTGTGTGTGCGTGTGTGTGTGTGTGCATGTGTATTCTTTAAGGGTACACTTTTTAAATTTTCATTCCAGGTCTCTGGATTAAATTTCAGTCTTTACAAAAACATTTTTTCTAAGTCTTGTATGCAATGTGGAATTTCTAGGGTCCCAGGCTCTAGATACTGTCATGTCACATGAAAAAAAATCACACCTCGACCTCCTACTTTAGGAATATAGGGGCACAAAGCCAAGGGATTTTTCAAGCACATGGACTTTTGTAGATGGAATGAAGACTCTGGTGTCTGATTGTATTTCGAATGAAGCCTCATAATTTTAGATCAGGGTTATGCAGACATGGCAATGATTGGGCAATAGATTGTATAGATATAATTCGAGTCTATCATACTTTTTCTTCAATGACAATTACTCTGAATACTTAAAATTCCAATTTCCTGAGATCTTTATTGTTCAATTTTCTTGTTAAGTGGTTCTCCCACCACCTCCCCCTAGGAACATTTGCTGAAGCAATGAGGGCTGAGTCCTGGCAACCTGGAAGAGATGGGGAGCTCAGGTTCCGTGAGGGGATGGTTATGTCTGGAATATTCCATGACGAATGCCACCAGAGATTAGAGAATCAAATCTTTTCTCCCAGTGCTCAGAGAGAATTGGAAAAAGAAAAAGTTAAAGGCAGGTTTAATTAACCTGCCAAAAAGAAAAAAAAATCACAGAATGTCTGCGTGTGAGATTAAGAGCAAATCTAATGATCAAAGCATTGGGGAAGAGGAAGGGTTTAGGAAGGCACATTTCATATTCAGTCAACTAATATCACTGAATCTCCGTAGAATCAAATCATCAAATTATTTCAGCTCTGGGGTTGCTGCAGCAGAGAGAACTTCTGCTGGTGGAATTTGACTGAAACGAAGAGTCAAGGTCACTACAGCTTGCCTGCAGTCCCCAACGGATGACAGACGTGTGGTGAGTCTGGTCTGAGGCTCTGACACACCATCACCGCAACCCATAGGTCAAGGGGCCCAGGCAGAGTTCAGGACAGAGACACAGAAAGAAAGCAGAGATGAGGTGCAGAGCATGCAAACGATCCCCAGGAGAAAAGACAAATAAAAGGATGTGGGTGTGATGTGGGGGTGATGTCTGTGTGCTGGAGGTGTTAGGCGTCTAAGTTATCACAGACTGTCGTGACCCACCAACATGATAAGCCATTTCCTTGACACATATCAAGACAACATTTCAAGCCTTCCTTGCATTTAGGTGAGGCCACAGGGCTGATGGCACTGGTGGACTGTGAGCAGCAGTGAAGGGTTGGTTGGAGAACAGAACTAACCCTGGAAAAGGACAGCATCAAACAGTGGAAGGACGGTTGGTGGCTGTAAGAACCTGATTCCTCTTCACCCACACTAGCCTTGACATGAGCGAGACCTAACTTTCATGGTGTCTGCGTCTTGAAATGCGGGTGTGTTCTCTGCTAGAGTCTAGCTTAATTAATAGACTAAACCTGAGCAAATAACTTAATTTCTTCTAACTTCATTTTTAAGTGAATCTTGCTTCATAGAAGGCTTACCTTTGTAAGACTGTCATGAAGATGACACAAGGTACTGAAAACATAGTGCTTAGCACAGTATGTGGTACATGTAAATCACTCAGAACATTCTAGCTTACAGTTATGGAGCTGTTGGCTGCTGTTTGAGGGAATATCTGGCTTATGTCATTGTTTATACAGTTACCATCATCATCATCGTATTATTATTATAACAGTAGTCATTGTGGTTATAACATCTTCTATTTGTTATTTAACAAATATGTATTGAACACCTATTATGTGTCGGGTCCAGTGAGTGATACTGGGGATATAGCAGTAGATAAAATGAATGCTCACATGTATTAATAAAAAATGGACTTTTAATTTTATCCTATCATTCTGATTAGCAATTCATCTTCTGACTTCAATTTTAATTTTTCACTCTGCTCCAGAGGCTGGAATCCCTGATCATAGCATTTCCGTGGAGGCCAGCTCCTTCCCCTGACATTAGCGCTCAGAAATCTGATACTAAGTAAAGAGACTGCTTGTTGATTCTGCTAATAAAATCCACTGTCCTTCTATCACCTCTATCATCCCATGGGGAGCTGCGCCAACCTCTCTTTACCACTGTCTTTCTGCTGGGATTGGCTACGTTCATGTGCGTATATGACTCAGCTATCCAATGAGAGTCTTCCACAATCCTGGGGAGCAGTAATTAGGAGGTAGATATGTGACCCAATCTAGAACAATAAAATGAAATCTCAGGATTTCTGCAAGAATATTGACCAAGTGATGATCTCTTCAGGCTGGGATTATTGGCTGATAGGAGATAAACTTGATGTCTGGAGTTGCTTGTAATTATTTCTATGACCCCAGGCAAGCACCTGCCTGAGCCTGAAGTTGGAAAAATTGAGCCAAGAGAAGAAAGGATCCAGTTCCCAAAGAACTCACTTGAGCATCTGGATCAAGCTATTCCTAAAAGCCCACTCTTTAGGATTAATTCAAATACTCTACTGCCTATGTCAACTTGATTTGATGCTTGATTTCTTGGAACCAAAATAGCCCTGAGTAGTATTTGGCCTCAACTTTAGAGAACGGAGGATCTGAAATATCATTCATCCACCTAAGAAGAAATTTGACTTGTCCTCTAGACTGGGAAGTGCTGCCCTTTCCACCATATTGGTGTTGCATGGGGTTGACTTCCAGAAATAAGCCCAAACTCCCGAGTGTATATCTGCTATTACAGACCCTCCAAGGGGCTTTTTCTGTGGTTGGACCAAATGTCCCAGCTTAACCCTGGCTTCCTCTTCCCACTGCCCAGTCCATTTTCTTTATATCCCACCATGCCTTTTATGTGGCGCTTCCTCATTTATGACAAGCTCATCATTTTTCTGTAGAAGATCATCTTTTTAAACATTCTGCTCAGGAAGCCTAAGGGCTATAACCTCTGGGGAAATCTCAGAGACTTACATCTCCTTTCAGGCCTCCTACTTCTACAACCTGCCCAGAAATACTATTTTCTCCCCAAGACAAGAATCACTTTTGCTTAGAATTACGTTGGCTCAGTTTTTTCATTAAAATTAAAATTAATTTAATAAAATGCAGAATTATAAATTAATGAACCACTTGCAGAATCACCACAATATAAGCTCTCTTGTAACCATGGAATTTCTTCTATTAACAGTGTCTGAGGCTCCCCAGGGAACATAGCTGGAATTGCCTTTATCAGCTCAGCTCAGTTAATAGCAAGCAGGTTTCTTCCCTCCAATGCAAATGTATAAACATTTCCTGAGTATGTGCTATGTACAAGTCTCACAGACAACATTTCTGCGTGTATTTTCTTTGGGAAGTCATATCGCCACTCTACATGTAAGTGGTGAGAGAAATCTATGAAATTGGCCCCAACCCTGCTACCAACTCAGCTTATCTAGGAGAGATGGCACAGAGTCATTTAGAACCATGGTTAATCCTGTCTCCCCACATAGGGATTTTACTGTACTTGCTGGGATGCAATGGAGGGGTAGATTTCAAAGAAATGATAAATACATGTGACTCTGGGATAACTTTCATTCCCAATTTTAAAAATTCCATTGAGTGAGGTAGTTCTGGGGGAGATGATAAAGCAGAAAGCAGCTGAATCTATCTGCAAGCTAAGATGGAAGAAACGTGATTTGTTAAGTGCTCATTATGTGCCAGGTAGGCTTGTTGTCAGATCACTGGAAAAGCTATTGGAAGCCGGTATTAGCATTCTTCATTGACAGATTTACAAAGTAAGACACACTGAGTTTATTTTTTTTATTTTTTATGTTTCTCAATGAAAAATTCTTTTATTTTGCAAACAGGAAACTTTAGGCTCTTGGCAATGTGTGGAGGCAATCAAAAATAGATTTTCCATTTAATGTTCATAACTTCAGAACCATGGCTGTCCAATTTAATTTTTTTAATTTTATTTTTTATTGTAGTGATTGTTAAAGACATTAAAATAATTTCCTATGGATAGGTTCCCCATTTCTTAGTTATGTTTCAACACACCATGCCCTCCACCAAATCACCAAGTGTTCTTTCCCATTGTCCAGCGGGCTGCACCACCATTTCCCCCGCTCAACCCATTCCCATTTGGTGACCTCAATTCTGTTGCAAATGCTTCAGGGTTGGTTATGTTTCATCTGCTCCTTTGTTTTGTCTACTCACATTCCATCTATGAGTGAGGTCATCTGGTATTTATCTTTCTTCTTTTGACTTATTTCACTTAGCATCATCCCCTCTGGTTCCATCCACATTGATTCACATGACAAGGTTTCATCTCTTTTAAGGGCTGTGTAGTATTCCACTGTATATATGTACCACATCTTCTTGATCCATTTATCTGATGTTGGGCACTTAGGTCATTTCCAATTCTTAGCAATGTGAATAGGCCACAAAAACCATGAGATGCAAACTTCTCTTTGGATGGGTGCTTTGTATCTTTTGGGTAGATGCCCAGAAGTGGAATGATGGAACCCTATGGGATCTCCAGCTTCAGTTTTTTGAGGAATCTCCAAACTGTTTATTTACCATAGGGGTTGTACCAATTTGCATGCCCACCAACAGTGCAAAATTGTTCCCTTTTCTCCACATCCTCACCAGCATTTGCTGTTTTCAGACTTTTAGATAATAGCCAATCTTTCAGGTATAAGGTAATATCTCAATGTGGTTTTAATCTGCATTTCCCTGATAGCCAGCGAGTAGGAACATAATTTCATGTGCCTGTTGGCCATCTGTATGTCCTCTTCAGAAAAGTGTCTATCCAATTTCTCCTCCCATTTTTTGATTGGTTTGCCTGTTCTTCTGTTGTTAAGTTTAATGTGTTCTTTGTATATTTTAGATATTAAGCCTTTGTCAGAAATATTGAATGCAAATATCTTCTCCCAATTAGTAGGTTTTCTTTTGGTTTTGGTGATATTTTCTTTTGTTGTGAAGAAGTCCATTAGTTTGATGTAGTCCCAGTTGTTTATTTTTCTTTTTGTTTCGCTTGATGGTGGAGTTGAGTCCTGAAAGATCTCTCTATGACTGACGTCATGGAAAGTCATTCCTATGTCATCTTCTAAGAACTTTATGGTTTCTGGTCTTATGTCCAAGTCTCTAATCCATTCTGAGTTAATTTTTGTGAATAGTGTTAGAGAGTGGTCTAGTTTCATTCCTTTGCATTTGGCTGTCAAGTTTTCCCAACAGCATTTGTTGAAGAGACTTTCATTTCCTTTTTCCATCAAATGCTTTTCACTCCTTTGTTGTAGATTAACTGACTGTAGGTGAGTGGGTCAGTTTCTGGTGATTCAGTTCTGTTCCACTGATCTGAAGACAGAGTTTAAATAAACTGCCTACATTTAAACAATTAGTAAATGGAGGAACAGGGATTTGGTCTCAACAGAAATTTTGCTCCAGCACCTAACTGCTTAACCATGATGCTATTATGCTTCATATGTGTGTTTATATGTTATAGTTATCAATACATCAGGTAGGTCATGAAGAAGTTATATGTTCAGAAAACTAACAGTGAGGAAGAAGGTCACATTTTTTTTTATAAATTCAAGGTAATGTTTATTCATTTGGTGTTAACTTTGTGACAGCAACTATGCTAGGAGTCGCCCACAATGGTCAATAGAAAAGACAAATAAAATGATACGAACCCTGACTTTATAGAATGGGACATGCAAAGGCTCTGTGGCATGCTGGAGGAACCCAAAAAGGGTGATGAAATCTGAGCGAAAGGATGAGGTATTTTACAGTGAGCCAAGCCTGGAGATGGGCAAACAGCCAGCATTCTTGCTTTTGTTCTATGAGCAATGGGAAGTCAACCAAATGTGAATCAAGGAATGATAAGGAAAATTACCACTGCTGACCTAAGCACGCCTAAGCAAATTTGACAGCCTAGTGGCCCCATGGCAAATCAGGAAGATGTAATGACAGTTCAGAAAGAGTCTAAGGAATTTTTGGTTGCCATTCAATATGGTGGATTCTACTGGTAGAGTTTCTGTCAAGGTCCCTCGGGAGTAAGTGGCCTTTATCCACTGTATGAATCATCACTGATTGCCTTGTATTAGTAACCAAGACCTAAAGCATGATGATGACGTAGCTGTCATCATCAGAGGAAGTCTGGTTTTATTCTCAATCTTGGAACAAACTCTAAAATGTAAGGAGCCATTTAACGTTGCTTTCTTTAGAAGGAAACTGTAACGATGTGAAGTTCCTCATAATCGTCTCCAGTAAACTAGAATTCAAAGAAGTGGTACTTGAACAAAAATGTAAAAGATTATTTTACTAATAGATAAGATCAATCAGAGGGGTTCATTGCCCTGTCCCAAATCATGCCATCTGCAGGAGCAGAGCTCAGATGCGTGCCTAGCCTCTTTTCCCAAGTCTTTTTCTCCTGTGTAGCAGATCTAATCCTGCCATTGGTATTGGCGCTGACTTTCCAATCCCATGTGAGCTTCACCCCTTACCATATTACTAGACTGAGGAGGAAAGTAAACCCCATGAGGGAAGAAAAGCTATATGCTCTGCCTTTAACGCTCAGAACAGGACCTTCCCTTAGTAGGTACTCAATCAATACTTGCTGAATGAGTGAAAGAAATCCTGTTCACAGTATCCCTTATAGTGGATTAGTTTCTGCCTTTGTACCACAAAGAGCAAATATAACGTCATCTCCTTGTTTAGTATTAATTTTTTATAAAGTGTTAAAAAGTCCATTATGACTAATGTCCTTAGATGCCACATGGAGTAAATGAAATCCTTCTTTTTTATGTGTCTCCTTCAAATATTTGGAGACAGTGATTGAGGTACCCTTAACATTTCTTCCCTAACAGAACATCTTTTGTTCCTTATAATAGCTTTCATATTGTGTGTTTGTATGTGGGCTTGAATTTTTCTGCTTTCCTTTGTGGGGAAGACCAAGATTTTTCAACTCAACCCACCCCCTTATTATGTCATATTCATATCTATTCATATCTTCATCATCCGCACAATATTGGGTATATAGTCAGTGCTCACTAGATGTCTGTTAAGTGAATTAATGAAATGTCTGCCTGAGAATATGCTCTAAGTTTTCAACTGTAATATGACCATAGCACAGTCTAATCTAAAGACAAAATGTTCTAAATTAGTTTGATTCTTTAGGGGCAAAGCCATGTCCTCTTTCAGTCTAAACACTGTGATTCTATTAATGTGATCAAGATACAAGCACATTTAGGTATGGCCCCGTGTGGGTTCAACTCACATCAATAGGTCAAACTGGGAAATGATACTTAGGCGAGAACATATTCAGGCCCAAAGGGTTATGGGGTGCTCACACACAGATGGGAGGAACCCTGCAGAATAATCTGAGATGAAGCACAGAACATGATGTTTGCACCAAAACAGAATGATAAAGCTGAGGAGCTGTATCTGAACAAGAGGGAGAAGCATATGCAAAGGGTAGGAACAAAGCTGACTCTTTAAGGAACAGAAAGAAGATGGGATTTGAGGTTATTTAGGCAGAAGGAATGTAAACCGTATCATCAAATAGGTAGTCGATAGTCAGATCATGTACTAATAAGATAAAGAATTTGGAGTTCATTCCAAGTGTGACTGAAGCCACTGTAAGTATTAAAACAAGGGAATGACAACTATTTTAATCAAAATTCTGATAAACTTGCTCTATTTCATGGAGAAATTATTTCTGGAACTAACTCTTCAAACCTATTTAACTCTTGGATCAATTTTCTGTACAGTCTAGTTAAACTGCTTCCATTTTTCTAAATTTTCACTTACTGAAATTATTTTCATAGAGATCAATTTCACAGTAAAGATTTTACTCTTCTAGTCCCAAGCTCTGATTCTAACAAGAATAACATGGAAACTGAGACATGGCTAGACCAGTCCTTTTTCTATAAGCAGATTTATCTTCATACCAAAACCCAGCATACAAATAGCTCCTTTTTTCCCCTACTATGCCCTGACCCACTCTCCTTGAACTTTTTTATACTCTTTTCCTGATTATTTTGGTTGCTCCTCAGGTTTCCATTAAGTCAAGATTCCTTCTTTTTGAAAAAAGTAAAGCCATCTAAAATAGCACAATGAAAGTTGCCATGCATAAGTTTATCTCTAGCTTCAGGTATGGCTGAATGCAGGAACTTAAAAAAAAAATGCCATGTCCAGTCAGCATTGCCCTTGATTTCTCTTCAATGTGCTTGTTCTTGCTTGACCAGTAACTTTATGACCAGAGCTTGTGGCCCAAGCCATTCCATAGATGGATATTTTACCACTTAGCAACTGCAGATAGCAAGAAAACAGTTCTTTCCAACATTTCTGACAAACGACCCAGGACCAAAGGGATGTTGGGCTCTGACTGGCTGCTCCGTGGGTACAGTCAACCCAATTTATATCATTAGTGTTCAAAATAGAGAGGTGATTTCCCAGTGAGAATTATCAAGCTGTTGATAACAGAATAAAAGGGAACAGATGCTGGATGGTGACTGCCAAGGTTCCGGTGTCCATGAGGCCTTTTCTATTTTCAGCGCCATGTTTTCCTGTCAGAGTTGGCCTTCTTAGGCTATGGTTTACACGTGGATTTTGGCTCCTTCTTCCTGGAGCTCTGGTTTGACTCCTCACCTGGCCCAGCATGTTCTCTGACCCGAATGAAGGACCTCATCGGTGAATCCACCTGAGACCCAGAAATAGGTTCCAGATGGAATAAATCTATAGATGAGGCTTATTGCCCAAACAGTCACTTGTATGTTCCTGGTCAGAGGTACAGTTTCTCCCTCTGCATCCCCTGCAGTGTCACGTTGCTGAGCCTGCTTAATTCAAAGGCTAGCATCCATTCAAATCCCAAACAAGGAACAGAAATGAAATCCCCTCATTAAATCTATGTTCAGTGGGGTGTGTGCATAATTCATCCCAATGCCATCAAATATAAATGCTCCAGTGTCAGGGGGAATGGAGCCGGCACCACAGAAGTCAGAGCCTCCTCAGAAGGAGATGTAGGGAAGAGACAAGCTTTGCAAGAAACTTCTCAGAGTAGTAATGAGAATTGGCACCCGAGTGTTTCCAACAAGGATCCTGGATGAGGACATGGTCGGCCCCGGTGCTTCCCCACCAGCCTCTCTGTGGGCACCTGCATGTTGATAAACTCAGCTCCGATTCCCTCAGAGCCAGAGCTGTGCTGCTAGCGTTTCTGAAGTGTATGAAATGAAGGTTCCCCGGGTTGTGGATTAGACTGGTAAACTGAGTGCGGGAAGTGTTGGCTCCCGTGGTCCCAGCTCAGCTGAGCTGATGAAAGCATCACTTCCAACCTGCAGTTTCAACTGTACTCAGCTCAGAGGCAGAACTGACCATGATGCAAAGGGCGATTAGAAGCCCCTGTGTCCCCTAGGTTTGTGGTGCACAGACAAGGGTCTAATGAGCTCAGGGGAAGGTTTCCTGCCCAGTGGAAACTTTCCTATTTACCTTATCCAAATACATATATTCAATCGTATGTTAAGAGCAGTAGCACACAGCTGGGTTCTCATGGGTCTCCTTTTAGAGAGGTTGCCTCCTGCCCTCATAGCCAGACCCTAGTGATCATTCATTGTCTCCTTTTCTTTCTCCTCCTCCTCATCTCACAGCTACTATGCATTTAAGATGTATCATATCCTGAGCAGTAAATACTCAAGCACAATTTCATTTCATCCTCAACATACCCATCTTTCCAGTTCCATCACATTCTTCTGTTTCCTTGAATAGTGCTTTGTACTCTGTCATACAGTCAAGTCTGTTTGTCCAGTGTTCATTTCTGTCACCCACAGCAGAGTCCAAGAGGTGGGAGCGGGAGGCAGGAAGTGCGGCCATCTTGTTCTGTGCTTACATTCCCTGCCATCAGGCACACTTTCACCGGCTCAAAATATCTTCAAGGCTCAAAAATATTTGTTGAGTGGAATGCATGAACAACTCTATGATTTAGGTAATAGTATAACTCCTGTTTTACTGATAAGGGAATGAAGGCCCAGATGGTATATATAGTTCATTACTTTCTCCAAGATTTCATAGAAGTAAGGCCTAGGTACTGAACTGGGGACTGGGGACTGCTATTCTTTGCAGAGCTACTCCAATAGTGGAGATCCATCCCCTGATGCTGTCAAACACATTTTCTTGTTCCTTTACCCTGAATCAAGGTGAAGTTCACCAGAGTTTATTGGACAGTGACCTGGAGAGTAGTTATTGGAGGTCAGCTATCTCAGACCAAATTTTCTTTTTCCTAGTTTCTCATTTCCCCCCAGACCACATCCCCAATTCATTTCTCAATCACATATTCATTTAAATGATTTTAGTGTGACTGTGATGCATGAGGCCTTGACCAGATATACCTCTCCTGTTTAGATAGATCAAGAACATCAGTCTTGCCGAAAGGAAATGCTATGGGATAGCTAGACCAATTAAATGAAAGACTTAATTGTGCTAAGAATGAAGAGGCACTGTCTTTGAGTCCCTGTCATCCCCTCTAGCCCTGAACACTGATTTGGTTTTCAAAAATATTGGGTGAATTTAATTGAATCACATATTACACAGACTCTTTCCAGCTGACATTCTCCCTCTCTCCTGCAGTGAGGAGATTGATCTGCAAGTGATGTGGTGTTTACACTGTTGTAGGAATCAGAAGATCAGGGCCAGAAACATCAAGCATTCTGCTTAGTATCTAAAGCGGAGTAAAATTAGTCAATTCCATTATAGGCCAAAGGATGCTCGCCTGAGTCTAATTCCAACTTATCATGTTGTTCCTCGAGGAAGGACATTCTCAATGCAGACAGCTGACCTGTCAAGAAATGCCAGAGACAGTAGTGATCCAGCAGATTCGGCTCTTAGGATGTAATGGAGGGATATTCAGAGCTACTTGTTGTAAGTGGAATCTAAGAATTTACAGGATCATGAAGTGCAAGAGTGATTCACCCATCGTCCAAGAACTTGCATGGTTCCCCTGCCTCCTCGGTTCTCAGACACATAGCAACCTTCTTAAGAGGCCAGGAAGATTGTCAGACCCAGCGAGGGCCAGTGAAGTGAGTGAGACCGATACCTGTTTAATATGCTGCTGCATTTGCACTTCACATGGAGGAAGTGAGAGCGTCAAACTGGTGCCATTTGGCATGAAATATGACAACTGAGCTAAGTCTACATTGACACAGATGACCCTTCCATAAATGCATGGCCTTGGGTAGAACTTGGTAGCTCTCAAGGTCATTGTAAGAATCAATGAGTGTACTTATTGTACTCATAAAAAACATGTCCTAATTTTGTTAAGAACCTGCTTGGACAGGCTCTAGCCCATGTTTACCTCTTCACTTCAACTCCCAGCACTCCCCTTCTGCATCCTCCAATTCATTCACATTGAAATTATTCCCATGACTTCAATACATTAGGCTGCCTCTCAACCATGAGATGATGCATGATATTCTCACTGGCTTGGTCACCAGCCATGCCTGCACAGTACTCAACAACTCCCCTTACCTTTCACCGGAACAGTTCTGCATCCTGTGGATCTGTCCTTAAATGGCACTGCCTTCAGCATCTTCTTTGAGTCCGCCAGCTTTTTTTAGATGCCCCTACTGGGGCTCATTCAAGCTTACTTCCCAAGCTTACTTCCTGTCCAACTGTTCAGTCTTCCTTCTCCCTAGAACTCCCCACTCCAATTTACCCAAAGATGTCCCCAAATTAGGTTTGCTAAATTAATCAAAACAAGTCACATCATCCAGGGAAATTTGAATTTCAAGTAAATGACAATTTTCAGTATGAAATTTTCAATGACTAAACACATTATTGGTTTTTCACCTGAAATACAGATTTCACTGGGAATCCCGTATTTTATCTGGCAATGCTACTTAAAATATTGATTTGCCTTCAGAGGAGTTAGTTGTCTCATTGCCAGAGATGGAATTAATCTGCCCGAGGACTTCAGTCTGCAAGCTTAAAAACTATTACCCAAACCTGGTTCTTCCTAAATTAACCATCCCAAACTTGCTGACAACAAACCCCAGAGAACTGGTATTGCTACTTACTAAAATTTCTGCAGCCCAACAGAGAGAGAGAGAGAGAGAGCTGCAGTTCTTGCACCATCCGGTCACTCCCACCTCTAAGATGTACTTGCGAGGCCATGTGGGTTTCGGGGTTAAATAGAACAATCCTCTCTTGAGTTATAATCTCAACTAAAGATGTTCTGCTGTAAACATCTTGTAGATATTTCCCAGATACAAAGCCTGCTCGTCTGAGACAACCTGCTTCAGTTAGCAATTTTGAGAGCCCAAAACACCATGCCCTTTTGGAATGGACAAAGCTTTTGCAATTTTTATCTCCAAGGTAATTGTCTCCCAAGCATGTCATTGCCTTTTTCTGATACCTAGCCTTGGTCAAAATATCTTGACAGCTTTAATTAAATTTGAATTCAGAAGGAGTGTTTGGGTGTTTCGAAACCATTCCTCATTAAAAGATAGGCAATGCTTCACATTTCTCACTTTCTCCCTAACAGACAGAAGCTGTGCGTATCAATGGTTCTTTCAAAATTCTGTACCAATGGACCTCACTACAGATATTAGTGAAATGTGAATAAGCAGAATGGGGAGGCAGGCATAGATTGAACATTGACTTGAAGCAGTGAATATGTGCTTTGTAGTTTGAGCTCATTTCAATGGACAGAAGCACTATGGGATCACTGGTATCATTCATTTTTAGGGAAGGAAACTGAGGCTCGAAAGGTTAAATGTAGAGTCTTAAGTCATTCACTTAAGCAGTGTAAGATTTTGGCTCTTAAAACAGTGTTGTAGGAGAAATATATTTCCCCTACATCCTTGATTTGGATTCAGCTCAAAGAGTTATTTAAATATAAAACAGAAAGAGACCTTCTCTGTACTTGTCATTTTAACCTGGCTCTGGTATTCTGGTGATATGATGCCAAGCAAACATGGGACAAAGTTTCCCTCTTAAACAAACTCTACTCAGGATCCCTGTATTTTTTAACTAGGCTTCAACTTTTGAATGTTTGTTTATCTCTATATTGTTCAGTTTTAGCAAGAATACTGTTGCCAGCTAGAATCCTTCATCCTCCTTCTTTGATCAACTTTGAAAAGCAGTCAAATTTTTCTCCCTCCACCACCTACCAAAGGATATCTGTTCACCCTGGCTTGTCTTCAGCAAGAATCCTTTAGGTCAATTTAGTCAGAATCCCCAACTCATGATGTTTCCTCTTAGGAATTTTCGACCCAATGAATGTTTATTGGCTATAAATTCCCACTTGCCTATGTCATATGCAGAGTTGAGTGCTGTCTCTTCCCCTGCTCTGAGACACCACTGCAGTTATTTCTATGCTTGTTTCTATGCCACCCCCGTGAAGAAAATTGGCCTTGCCCTCCTAAACAAAAGTCACAAACAATTTTTCTTTGATACATGATGCTGGTGACTGCTGGTACAAGGAGGTCAAAGTCTGTGGAACAGACAGGACTCAACCCCTCCCTAGAGCCACGTCTAGGTCAGTTGAACAGCAGTTGACTTGCAGACTCGAAAGCCAGTGAGATTTTGAGATTGTGTTCTTAACCAGCAACAACTGATGAGTGAAGCATGGATATCACACTTTCCAGATATCAAGCCGTGATATTTGAAGGCAAGCTTTTAGGCCACCCAAGCACAGCCCTCAAGCATGGAAGTTCAGCTGTCAGGTAGAGAGCGTGAAGTCTGCAAGTTCTGGATTTCAGAGAGGCCAGAAACTCGAAGAGAGAGATGGGGACTCCAGGGAAGTCTTAAAGCAAAGCTTTGGAACAGGAAACAAAACTGACTATGTATTTCCCCGGAAAAATCAAACACTCCTCTTATGGCCTTTTTCAAATCAGGAGCTGCCCATTGTCACAGTCCCCAACTTCATCTCACAAAATTGCCTCCTGAAGTTGCAGCAGGAATTGTCAAGGATGCCTTCAGGACTGTTCTCGTTGCAAGATGACACTAGTGTGAATAGGAAACTCAAGGGGACTATGCTTTCAAAAGTCTCCAAGAGTTCTGTGCCGCAGGGTGAGTCTTGGAATGTCACCAGCCTTTAGGTTTGCCTTAGCTGTGGGATGTGTCGTAAATAAATCATCACGAATCGTCAAAGGTTTAGGAAATTTGAACTAAATTATGTACAATACAACTTGTCATGAATTCTCATAGTGGACAACTGGGACTTCTGTTTATCTGTTGCCTTTGAGAACTCACTCAATGCTTTGTTGTGAGTTTCTGCATCCAGATGTAAACTGAGAATATGCTCCCACTTAAGAGTCAATAAAAATAACCCTGATGCCTTAACTTGGTCCGTTGGGAGAGTCAATGGACTCGGTAAAATTTCTGTTCCCAGGAGCTACCATTCCCAGAGGCATTCATGGCTTTGCTTTTTCCATTGCTATATGCCTTTTTCTTGTTTATCATGGCACAACTTAAACATAGTACATTCACTGTTTTGAAGGGTATAGATCTGTAAGTTTTGACTAACACATATTGTACTGATACACAGCAAAGCCACCACCACATTCAAAATAAAGAACCATTCAATTACTCCAAATATTTCTCCAGACATTGATCATCCCACCTTCAGACCCTGGAAACTGACTACTCATCAGTTTGTTCCTAATATGTTTGCCCTTTCTGCATGTTCTGTAAATTGTAGCCTTTTGAGTGTGGCTTCATTTACTGAGGGTCCTGCATTTGAGGTGCATGATGGATACAGCATATTTCATTTTTAAGTTTCAACAGGAGCAAGTGATTCCACTCTAGCCATTCACATACAACATTCTTTGTGACTATGGCTTTTCATTCCTCTTGGATGAATAGCTGAAAGAGGAATTGTGGTTCTTTTGATAAGTGTGTATTTAACTTTAAAAGAAACTATAAGACATCAGCAAGATGGCAGAGTAAACAGCTCCAAATTCCAGCCTCCCATCAAAGAAACAAAAACCCTAGCAAAAACAGTGATCATCCTTTTTCAAAACTTCTGAATCTATCCGAAGGCTTTCTGCAACTGGCAGAATTATTATTTGAAAAAAATCAAAAAGCCAAACAAACGCTGATTCTAAGTAAGAGCAATACATTTAGTCCTTACAGAAACTTAACCGACCTCTGTCCTAGTTTCCACTTCCTAAACCAAAGGTAACTGTGAAAATAATAACTGACATAACTTGGTACTGAAAGGAGAAGGGACACTATTTTTAAAGAGTTGGAATTATTTATTTTATTTAAATTATTGGAGTTTTCAATTCCAACATTGCTGGTTTGCTATCTACGGCTCTGGTAGCTCCCTGGAAAAACAGTTCAAATGTCTTGTCTGGATTGTGTCTAACTTGGAACTGGACGAGACCTAGGGCTGCTGGGGGAGGACAGCTGTCAGAACATGTGAAAGCTAATGCCATAGGTTAGATCGCTGCCAACTGAAGTAGGACATAGCCTTGGGCAAACAATACATTTACTGAAAATCCTGAGGATAAAGATGGAGAAAGGAGATACTTGAAGGACTTTGAAAAGCTGCAGCATGTTTCTAGGAATCTGAAAGTCCACATGCATGCTCAGATTTAAGGGTATGCTCTGAAAATTCCCCAAAAAGGCCCTAACGTCTCATCTTCTCATGAGAGTAAGATTCTATGAGAGCAGGAGGCAAATAGTAGGCAGAAGCGACAATTTTCTGGCTGAGAGTGGAAAACCTATTCTGACACACATCCTTGACAAAGACACAAGTGATTCGGTGAAAGCATATAAGGGAAGATCTGTTCACTCATTAACTGACAACTAAACCAATGAACTAGAGATTTCAGGAGCAACGTATAACAAAGATTAAAGACTGTGCAGAATGATCTTCACAACACAACTAACCAAACAAAGAAAATACATCATCAGCAATAGCGACAATGAACATCAATCAATCCTGGGGTGCAGAGAACCCCTGATTTCCTTGGATGGCACATTATAACCTTCAAAAGTCCACCTTTCAAAAAAAAAAACAAAAACAAACCAAGACATGCAAAGATAGAGGAAAGTCTGATGCTTCCTTGTAGAGGGAAAGAAATAATCAATAGAAGACAAACCTGAAGGAGTAGAGATTAGGCTTTCTAGGCAAAACCTTGACAGCTGCAATTCTGAATTCAGGGGCATTCAATGAGTTAAAGAAAATAATATCTAAAGAAAAAAGAAGTATGAGAACAATGCCTCCTCCAGTTGAGAATATCTGTAAAGAGAAAAGATAAAAGGAGCCAAATGTAAATTTTGGCATTGAAGGCTGTAATAATTGAAGTGAAAATTCACTGGAAGGGTTGAACCAACCAAATGACAGCAAGCTCATGCAGACCATCCAGTCTGAGAAACGGAAGAAAACAGAGTCAGAAAGAATGAGGGAGAGACTAGAGAACTGTGTCATAGGCAAAAACAGGAATCCCTGGAGAAAGAGGGAAAGGAGCAGAAAAATTATTTCAAGAACAATGACGGAACATTTCTTAAATTTGATGAGAGACAGTGTCCACATCCAAGGCTCAATGAGCTCCCAGGAAGGATAAACTCAAGGAGATGGTGCCTCATACTCAAAATGAGGAAAGATCAGTAGGAAAAGAATATCTTGAAAGTAGCAAGAAGTGATTTATTATGTAGAAGGATTTTTCAATAAAATAAAAAACTGATTTCATATCAGAAACTACTATAGTCATGAAGTAATATATCTGTAATTTTGAAAGAGCAAATCACTGTAAATCATGAATCCTATATTCAGCAAAACTACCTCAGAAATGAAGATGAATCTAAGACAATCTCAGAAAAACAAAAACTGAGACAGTTACTATTAGACAACTAGTCATTCCATGCAAGAAAGTTTAAAAGAAGTCCTTCCAAGTGAAATGAAGGAATTTTATAACTCAACTCCTCATAAAGAAATATGAACACTAGGAACTTAGTGAGAGTGAAAGATAATATAACTGTGTTTTTTGTTTGCAACTCCTTTTCCTTTTTTGGGTATAAAGGCAGCTAAATAAAGAAATCATGATAAACCTAGGGCTTATAATTATAAACCTGACCATCATAGAATGGAACTAGAAATAAATAACAATGGAAAACTGAAAAATTCACAGATATGTAAAAATTAAACAACACACTTATTCAAAACATGGTGAATTAAATAGGAAATCATAAGGGAATACAGAAAATAGTTTGAAGAATAGGAAAAAAAGCACAATATAGTCAGACTTATGTGGTAAAACATGTTATCAGAAGGAAATTTGTAGCTGTAAACACATCCCTTAAAAAAGAAAGATCTCAAATCAATAACCTAGCCTTCCATCTTAAGAAACTAGAATAAACAAGAGAAAACTAAATCCCAGGCAAGCAAAAGGTTGGAAACAATAAAGATTAGAAAAGAAATGAGGGAACAAGACGATAAAAGCAACAGAGAAGATCAGCAAAACTAAAGTTGGTTCTTTGAAGAAAAAGCAAATTTGACAAAGTTTTAGCAAGGCTGACCAAGAAAAAAGGAAAGGCTACTCATATTACCAAAATCAGGAAAGAAAGAGGACACATTACTAATAACCTAATATAAAAGAATATATATTTTTAAAAGGATTGAAAGGGAATACTAATGAACAATTCTATGTACACAAGCCTGATAACTTGTACAAAAAGGAAGCACACTCCTAAACTCACACAAAGAGAAAAAATAATCTGAATAGATCTATATCTCTTAAATAAATTGAATTAATGATGAGCAGCACAAAAGCCTCAAAATATCTATTAAAGAAACATCAGTCCAGGAAGTTTTACTATTGAGTTCTACAACCAATTAAGAAGCATTTTCCAAAATCTGTTCCAGAACACAGAAGTAGAATTAGTACTTCTTATCTTATTCTATGAAGCCAACATTACTCAAATACTGCAACCAAATAAATGTAAGAAAAGAAAGCTATAGAATAATATTTCTTATTAAAATAGATGCAGAAATCCTTAAGAAAATATTATCAAACTGAATCCAACATTGTTTTATAGAATCGTACGCTACAATTATGTGAGATTTAACTTCGGCCTGCAAGGCAGATTCAAAATTTGAAAATCAATTCATATAATTTATCATACTGGCAGATGATGAAGGGAAAATCATATGATCAAGTTTTCAGAAAATCTTTTGACCAAAATCAATGACATAAATTCCCCCCAAAAAGTTGAGGAAATTTGCTCAATTGGATGAAGAACATCTACTGCTGTATACCTTAAATTTATTTAGATCAATGTTCCTTCAATCAATTTTTTAAAATTTATAAACATAGTGCTTAATGGTGATGAAAATGAATGCTTTTTCCATAGCATTGAGAACAACACAAGGATATCCTCTGTCACCATTCCTATTCAACATCATACTATAAGCCCAGCTCATCATGCAACAAGAAAGAGAAGGAGATAACGGGTATACAAATTGAGAAGTAAGAAAAAAAACTGTAGCTGTTCAAAATACAAAAATTAATTTCTTTCCTATTTACCAGTAATGAACAATTGAGAGTCAAAGGAAAATAACACTTAAAGTAACATCCAAATAATGGAATGCATAGGTACAAATTCAACAAAATATACCAAAAAAAAAAAAAAATTATGAAAAAAAAAAAAGACTGGAATCAATGGATTAAATGAAATGGAATACTCAATATTGTTAGGTTATCAATTCTCCCCAACTTCATATATAGATTCAAAATAATTCCAATCAATATCCCCAAACACTACAGGGTACCTATTGATAAATTGATTCTATAGTTTATATGGACTTGCTTAAAAAAGCAAATCAATGGTTGCAGAACGCCAAGGGATAGAGTGGGTGGGCAATTGTGTGAAGGGGATTACTTTTATGGTAAAGGAAAAACTGGAATATTGGTGAGTTTAATGTGTTATATACAAATGTATATCTTAAACCTATATAATGTCATAATGCAAAGTCTCTTCATTAAAAATTAATTGATTTTAAAAGAAAAAAGAAAAAAACCCAAAATGAGGAATACTCAACAAAATATCCAAACAATATTCCCCAAAACTGACCAGGTCACCCAAACAAGGAATGTTGAGAACAATCATCAAAGAGGAAATCAAGGAGACATGATGACAAAATGTGATATCCTTGGTGGATCCCAAAACAGACAAGAACTTTTGGAGAAAAACATCTAGTATGACGTCAGAATAGATGTCATAGTGTCTATTGGAGCAAGAGTAGATTTTAATCATAACAATGCACCAATGTTTATTTCTCAATTGTGACAGATGTACGAATAAGCAATGAGTAACTGGGAACTAGGTCAATAGGGGAATTGATGTACTATCTTTGCCGCATTTCTTCTGATCTAGAATCATTCTAAATAAAGAGCTTATTTAAACTTTGGGGGGAAATTAAGCTTGTATGGAAAGTTAAAGGACCACAGAGATGCACTAAAATACTAAAGAGAACAAAGTTGGAGGTTACCCTCGACCGCCCTTCAAGATTTGTTAGAAAACTACGGTAACCAAGACAGGGAGGTGCTGGTGAAAGAAAAGGTGTACCTAGAAGGAAGAGCATAGAAAACCCAGAAACAGAAAAACATGCACGTAGTCAGCTGTCTTTGATAAAGGAGATAAGATATTTCAATGGAGAAATGACAGTCTTTTTCAAAAGCTGATGTCTATACATCAAAAAAATGAATCTAGACCCAGATCTTACATCAACCACTCAAAATCACTTCAAATAGACCATAAAGCTATGAGTAATGTGCAAAATTACGAAGTTTCTAGATGTAATTATAGCAGAAAATCTAGGTGACTTCGAGTTTGGTGCTGGGCGTTTAGACACAACACAAAAAAGCATGTTCTATAAAAGATATGCTAGATTCATTAGAATTAAATATTTCTGCTCTGCCAAAGACATGTTTAAGAGAATTAAAAGACAAACAACGAAGAAGAAAATATTTATACTTCGTAAGTCTGAGAAATAACATTCAAAATATGTAAAGAACTCTTAAAACTTGACATGAAATAAAAAGAAAATAACCAAATCTGAAAAGACACCTCACTCAAGAAGTCTGACAGTTGGCAAAGAAGCATATGAAAAGATGCCCAAAGTCATTTGTTGTTGGGGAATTTAAAACAATAGGAAGATAATACTATATATGTAACAGAATGGCTCAGATCCCAAAACATGACAAAACAAATACTGCTGAGAATAGAGATAATTACGAACTCTAGTTTATTGCTAATAGGAATATGCAAGACGACAAACCAGTTTGGAAGACAATTTGGCAGTTTCTCACAAAACTGATCAGTCTTATCATATAAATCAATATTCTTACTAGCAGTGTTACAGCAAAAACAGTTGGCCATTGGAAAACAGGCTTCACAACTCAGAAAAGTTGAAAGGATTTTATTTAATGCCAGGGGGAACCAGTGGAGTGGTCTCCAAAGACTGGCGCCCTGAGCAGGAGCAAGTCACAGATTTTACAGGCAGAGGTTTCTGGGATGGGTTAGAGTTAGGCAGAGGCAGGTCTCTGGAATTTTCCAACTACTGGTTTCTGTTTAGTAGGATCAGGGCAGGTCTGTTGGTGGTTGAGATAAGCAGAAGTTATTTACAGGTTGGGGCTTGGGCTGGTGAGATAAACTCAGTGGGGCTTATTTCCTGAGGCATATTTCCTTCTCATTAGCATTTATGCCACTGAATTGAAAACAATGTGAGAATTTACGTTGGCACCCCCAAAGTGAAATGCTTATAAATATCACAAAATAAATATAAGATCTACGTGAGGAAACCTATAAAACTTTGGTGAATGAAAACAAAGAACCAAATAAATGGGAAAGTATTTCATGCTCATGGCTAGGAAGAATGAATATTGTCAAGATGCCAGTGCTTCCCAACTTTCTCTACAAAGTCAAAGCAATCTAAGTCGAAATTCCAGCTTCTTTATATGTCAAAGTTATTTTTGAATACTGACAAAATGATTGTAAAATTTATAGGCCGTGACCCCAAATAACCAACACAATATTGAAGGAGAAAAACGAAGTTGGAAGACTGGCACTTATTTGACCTGAAGACTTGGTATAAAACTAACAGTAATCAAGACAGTGAAATAATAGGCAAATATTCGTGAAATAAGGACAAATATATCAACAGAACAAAATACAAAATCCAGAAACATATCACACACATACACACACACACACACACACACACACACACACACACGCGCGCGCGCGCACAGTTTATCTTTGACAAAGTAGCAAAGAGATTACAATGGATCAGAAATAGTTTTTCCAAAAAATGGTGTTGAAACAATTGAACATCCCCATGCAAAAAAATATCTAATCACAAACCTTACTCCTTTCACAAAAGATTAACTCAGGATAGAGCTGAGACTTTAATGAAAGACAGAAAACCATACAACTCTGAGAGAGCAACATAGGAGAAAATCTAGATGACCTTCACTATGGCGACGAAATGCTAAATAAAACGTCAAAGGTATAATATATGAGATAAGTAATTTATAAGTCAGACTCCATTAAAAATTTTAAACTTTTGTTGCCTAAAAGACACTGTCAAGAGTATGAGAAATTTTTTTCCGAGAAGACATATCTGATAGACTGCTGTCCAAACTTTACAAAGAATTCTTAAAATTTAACAATAGGGAAATAATCCTAACTAAAAAATGAACCAAAGTCTTTAATAGATACTTTACAAAGAAGACATACATATAGATAATAAGTATATACAAATATGCTCCATCTTATATCATCAGGAAAAACAAATTAATACATAAAATGAGATACCACTTAAATACCTATTAGAATGACCAAAACCAGGAACACTGACAACATCAAATGTTGGCAAAGATACGGAGTAATAGAAACTCTCCTTTTTTTTGGTGAGATTGCAAACTGGTACATCAACTTTGGAAGGCAGTGTGGTCTTAACTTAACACATGTCTTCCATAAATTCCAGCAATTGTGCTACCTGGTATTTACTCAAAGGAGTTGAAAACTTGTACCCACACAAAAACCTGTATACAATGTTTATAGTAGTTTTATTCATAATTTATAAACTTGGGAGGCAACCATGGTGTCTTTTAGTAGGTGAATAGATAGACTGTGGTATTACCCAAACAATGAAATTGTAGTCAATGCTGCAAAGAACTGAGATTTCAAGTCATGTAAAAAAATAAATACAGAAAATTTAGATGCAAAAAATTAAATGAAAGAGTTTGATCTGAAAAGGTTGTATACTGTTTTATTCTAGTGATATGATATTCTACAAAAGGCAAAACTATGGAAACAAGAAATAGATTGGTTACCAACAAGGTTGGGGTGAGGAGATAAATAGACATTTTTAGGGCAATGAAATTGCTCTGTGTGATGCTCTAACGGTGGCTACCATATTTTGTTATGTGTAATGCACATTCACGTTTTTGGCCCTAACTTTTAGAAAACAGATTTTTTTTGTTTTGATTTTTTGATTCAAATCTTTACTTGTTTATATTTAGGAACTTAGGTTTTTTTATTATTATTATTATAAAGGAATTCTAGCCTTTATTTTTAACATTATGGTACAAGAAATTTCATGTGATGAGTAATGACAAGACACAAGCCCAGATACGCGGTATAAGAGGTTTTCCTCCCTGTGGTCCACGCTGATGACACGCTCTGTGGGAGGAGGGCCAGCCTGTCTTCCCGCAGCTCTGGTGCCAGGCTCTTCAGCATATTTAATCACTGTTAGTTTGAAGATGCAGTGTCTGTATCTTTATAAAAATATTATTTAGATGGCTAATTCCCACCTAAAGTCTGTGAGGAGAACGTCTCATGCTCACCCTGTGGTCATAAGGTTGGCATCGCCTATCTTTTCAAGTCAGAGTCACTTGCTCTGTGGACAACGTGTCACTCTTGTTTCATTTCATTGAACCATTGGCTGAAATTGGTCTTGTTGCAAGTTTGTGATAAGTTCAACAAAACCCACGATTCCATTTCTGGGTCTTAGCATATGGCACTCGTTATTGACTTCTAGAGTTATACTCTCAACTCAGAAGCATAAGCAAAATAATTGAAAACATTTATATAGAAACAGTATTAGTACGTTAGTACATGTGTAATGTGCATCTTTATTTTTCTGTGACAAATTTTGGCAAAAAAAGTGCGCATTATACCCGGCACATCCCGTACCTGCCATTCGACATGTGTCTAACCCTACAGAACGCACAGCAGGAATGAATTCTGACGTAAGCTATGAACTTCGGGTGACAATGGTATGTCAACATAGGTTCAACAGTTACAGCAAATGCACTACTCTGATGGAGCATGTCAACAATGGGGGCAGCTATGCTCACGTTGGGGTAGGGATATGGGAAATGTCTATCTTTCTCTTGTGTTTCCATGATGCTCTAAAAAATAAAGGCTTTTAAAAAATGACAAAATCCTTCTGTTTACATAAAACGTACACATGCTATTTATCCCACCTGCATTCATCATCACCAAAATTTGGAAGCAATACAGCAACACAATGATCTTCCCCAGATGAATGGACAAACAAGCTGAGGTACACCCATATAAAGGAAGATCACCTCATGGGAAAATAAATGAGACTAATCCATGAAAAGGAGAAAAAGGAGTAAGCCTTAAGTTAATTTTCTAAGTGAGAGAAGCGACTTCTAAAAGCTATAAATGTACTATTCTGATTATATGAAATGGTGGAAAAGGTAAAACTAGAGAGACAAAGTGTGAGTGGTTGTCAGTGTTTCAGTGAGAGGGAGGTTAAACAGGTGAATCGTCTAAATGCGTGCATGCAACTTTGAAATATCAGTGCAGAGTCTGTAGGAAGGAAAGTGAATAACGACGAGAGAATTTAGCAATCTGATCTCTAAGACTAAAAGGCAAGAAGATCTGTGTAGACACTGGGGATCTAAAGTATAGCTAAAGAAATATAGCTGATAACACTGCATTATATATTTGAAGTTTGTAGAGAGTAGGACTTAAAAATCCTTATCACAAGGGAAAATTATACTGTGTATGGCAAGGTATCATAACTAGATGTCTTGGGATGATCCTTTCGCCATAGGTACAAATATCAAATAATTATGTGCCATACCTACAACCAATATAATGTTATAATGTTAATTACACTGCAAAAAATCTAACACCGTACATATCATGTGATACATTTCCAAAATTAATAGGCAGATATTATTTATGCCCAAAATCGAAAGAAAAAAAATAGACATAATACAGTGGTAAAAGTTTCTACAGTAAGTATATGGATTAAATGCTAGTGCTCTACCCCTCCACCCCTGCCAAATGTACATGGTGAGATGCTAATCTCTAACATGATTATATTTGGATATCAGACCAGTGAGGAGATGATACCAGTAAACGAAGTCATAAGAGTGAATCATAATCTCATTTGATCCCTTTGAAAATGTGGAGGTAACACCAGACCTCTCTCTCTTTACCATGTGAGGATAGAGTTGGAAGAAGATCATGTACAAGCCAGGAAAATGGGCCTCACTAAGAAAGAAACAAATCAATAACACCTTGATCTTGAACTTTGCAGCCTCCAGAACTGTGGGACCATTGATTCCTGTCGTTGACACCCCTACATCAGGCCCCGCCCCGCCAGAAGAGGAACTGTGCATAAGCACTCGGCCTTAACTGACAGTTATTTCCCATGAAGAAAAATTAATGAAAACTTGACCTGATCAAGCCTTGGTTAAAAGGGCTTTCCAGTTACCCCACAATGCCAGGATCTTCTATCACTGCCGTGCGCCCCTAATCAAATTCAGAATTCCACCATGTTTGTCCAGCATCCAGCTACCCAACCCATCTCCAGACTCCCTCTCACACTGTGCTTTTCCACTTTCTGGATCTGAGGGGCGTTGTCTTAGGAGCCGTTGGAGGCAAACAATGGAGACACAGATCAATACTTCCTCAGTTGGTTTAACAGCTTATGGGTGGTTCGGGAATCGGCTACATCCAAGGTGGAACTCCATCCAAAGTGTCTGTGAGCGAGTCCTTTTCTGATTGCTGTGTCTGCTTCTTTTCTCATAAGTCTTTCTTCTCAGAGGGGCTCTTTCTCAGTGAAGACAAAGAAGACCACTTGTGGTTTGAAAGATGATTTCTACAGTGAGAATCGCAGGAGAAGTGATGTCCTCCTCACTCACGACTCCAGCCATGTCTAAGACTCTAGACCATACAGGCTTGGGCCTCCATCCTGTGGCCATTCCCAGAGACAAGGGAAAGGGAGTCACCCCTGAAGTCACTAACCCAGAGGCTTCGTTTCCCAGAAGCGGGGCACCTAGAGCAGACAAAGCTCGTGTCGGTGTTGCAATCTCCTTTCTTCACCATCTTGCAGCCGAGGAAAAGCAATCGTTACTCATGAGCCATCATGAATCGTTTTAGAAACTATGAATTATTTTAGTGCTTAACTGCTTTGGAGCGAAGGGGCTAATCAAAACCCATGTACATCCATGGGATGGCATTATATATAAGAATTTCTTTCACTGATGCTTCCAGAGGCTATCCAGGATGAGAGCTGTGACCTTCACTGCAGGCGGTTTGCTGACTGTGAACTCCCTTCCTGGCTGTCTAGTGTGGGTCCCCGGTGCCCACTGTGGGTCTCCGGCACAGAGCCCATGCCAACACTGTCGCCTGATGGGACACAATTTATTGCTGCCTTCCCTACACGCCAGAGCTCCTTTGAGATGAGGTTCTGGGAAGAAATCCCTCACAGTCCCCGCGGATGTGTGAACTCTGTAAGGAGTAAATGACCTCAATTTTACATGCTTGGGATGGCATCAAACAAACTCGTTTTATTCAACCCAAAGATGAATACTGGAGGGCTGGGTGGGTCTGGCAGCTTATGTGGGAGCAGTAAGAGACCAGACTTTGGAAACTCTAGCTTACAGCTTCACCACTCAAAAATGGTTTTGTGAAGCTTTTGAACAGTGTGGTCACTCAGCTGTCCCCTCTATGAAGTGGATGTGGACCTGGAGCTGTGCCACGAGGAGGCAAGACCTTTAAAGACACTCATGTCCACCTCAGCATCATGACGGGAAGAAAGTGGTGCCCTAAATACTTTCCCCAACAAATATGCAAGAAATCGAGGTCAAAAGCAGAAGTCTAGTGGGACAGCAGGTAAAATCACTCTTAGTCAGAAACTAGAAGGCGGATTGAGAGCTAAGAGCTGGACATCTTTGCCCTGGAAGGGAGAGATTTAGGGGGACTTGTTCAGAGAGCAGAGAGATCATTCTGGAAAGGAGATCTAACAGTCTCTGAATGATACCAGGTCTGGGAAATGGGAGCTTGGCTGTGTGAGCATCAAGAGTCAGATTCGGATTCACATGCTGGAAGAGGGTTTTCATTACGCAGAGTCCTCGGGAAGCTGTCGGGTGATGGAGTTCCTGTCATGTGTCTCTCTGGCCAATGAGCCTTTGCACAGCACATCCTCCCAGTTAGGAAATCCTCTGGACTCCCGACTCAGTTCCCCGCTGTAACCTCTTTGCTTGGTCTCCCCACCTTTTTTTTTTTTTTGTCACTAAAGCAATCATTTTTCCTGGGAAATTTCCTCTAGCATCCTTGTCCTACTTCTGAATTAGGTATGTGCAACTCCTCTGTCCTTTTTCCAAACTTCTCTGTGACTCCTTTTGTTCCCAATGCCCTTATCAGCCACATCATCACCAGCAACAGAATATTATTCCTACCAAAGCTATTACAATTATTATTACATTGAATAATGCTAGCACGGAAGGCTTACGATTAGTGGTAAGCAATGTCACTTCACCGAGGCCTTTTAATGCGATGGTTATGGAGATGTATGCTTTTGAGTGCAGTTTCAAGCTAGAAGATAAGTAATATCTTCTTGCTTTCCCTACCCCAGTCTGACCCTGCATGAGAAAACTGAGGCTTAGATAAAAGGATTAACTTATAAGGATAGTAGTGCATAGGTGGGGAAGTCTGAATTGGACTCAGGTCTTTCTGAAACACCCCTTTTTTGGGTGATTTTCTTCTCACATTGTCCTCTCTCTCTGGTTAGAACCAGTTTAGTGGAGGATAAGGTACAAAAGAGGAATTCTGTAAACTAAATTTCATACTTTGCCATTGAGCAAACATGCTGGCTGATCAGAAGGGTGTCAGGTGTCCATTCTTGAGGGCAGGAGGCGCTGAGACAAGACACGAGTGACAGGACCCCCAAGCCCCAAGTAAAGGACCCAGGCCTTATGGGGCTTCCACTGACCATGACAGAGAACAAGTCAGTAACCAGATGGCACAGGGCAAGGGCAATGTCCAGGGTCTCTCTAAGCTTCTGGAAACACAGACATTGCTCTTCTCACCCTGCTGCCTTAACATAGGGTCCCTATTTGCCATCTGACAGAAGGTCAAAGGGAAAGGGTTCTATAAGGGAACATACATAACACCTTTCGTCCCGTGCCTGGCAAATGCTGAGTCCCGTCTTCTACCATGATTGCTCTTTCAATCATAATCAGAGCCTATGAACCCTCCAAGGACTCCTGGCAAGGAAGAGGGTGCCCATAGGGATGCCCAGGCTGCAGTGGCACAGCAGACACCCAATTCTAAAGGGTGGGATGGAGGACAATGTCAATCACTGGGTTCGAGTGCCCACTGGGTCAAGCAGGAGGGGCCATGCCCGAGAATGGTCACGACCTCAGTGAGTACTTTCAGGGTGGCACCCCTGGTGGCAAGTTCAGGTGCAGGTAGAAGCCAGAAACCACAGGTTTGGAGCACAGGTCAAGGTCAGACATTCAAAGGCATGGTCAAACGTCTACCAGCAGAGCTCACCTGGGTCCAGAGAAGTGGTTTGGAGGCTTGGTCATCAAGCAGGGGGTGATGACAGCGGGTGGGCAGGGGGTGAGGTTGGAGAGTGTGGAGGGTGGCGGAAGACAAGGTGCCACCTTGTGTGCCTTTGGGGTCATAGCAACACTGGGGACTCAGCTAAGGAGCTTTGGCAAGTTCCTTAACCTCTCTGGACTTGTCACCATCTTTCCAGTGGCGGTGAAAAAAATAACAATACCTAACGTCAGGGCCATGAGAAGAGCCCGTGAGTGAATAAGCATTAAAATTATGCAGCATTATTACTTTAACATGAACTTTGTTATTTGGGGTTGGACACTGAAAACACTGGCATGTTTAAAAAGAGCACCACAGGGGTTAATATATGATTAATATTAATGTTCTAAAAATAAGGTAAAGCATATGAGGATTCAAGGACCCGTGGCCTTTGTGTTAAAAAAAATAAGTATAAAGTCTCAGCACATTGTCAGTGGTCAAGCAGTGTTAGCTCGGGCTATTATTTGACTCCTTCTGACTCTAGGCATTTTAGGATAGGGTTAAAGGGAAAACCTGCAGTTTCTAATTTATTTATCCCAGCTCTCCAGGGTAGAAGAATAGAGGAAACAGAGAGAAGAGCCCTGGCTAAGAACCAAGGAGGTGCCTGGAATGGATTGTTTGGGAGGAAAGGCAGACAGGAAGGAGGTAAAAAGCTAGGCTGATTGAAAAGAAAGAATCCTATCCTTGGCAGTGCCTGAATCTTGGGAAAAAATACTGTAAAATCCAAATGTCTGTCTACATTATCTCTGTTATATTCCAAAAATGTACGTGGATCTGACTTAGCCTTTCAGAAAGTGTGGGTCTCAGGGTATCAGGCACTATGTTGGGTGCTGCTGGTTGAGACACATGTCATCCCTAGCTCGTGGAACTCAGGGTCCCGTGGAAGAGGAGGCAGAATTCTAGCACCGATTAGGCACGTCAACAGAAGGAGCAGTCAGTTGGGAAGAAATCACAGGACAGGGAGATCAGAGAGTCTGGAGAAGAGAGTATGAAACAGGCAAAGGAAAGAGCATGTGCAAAGGGCCTGGGGTGAGAGGGAGCTAGAACATTAAAAGGGTAAGCACCGCAAGAGGAACTCTATGCTGGGCTCCAAAAAGCAAGTACCACTAGAGCTAGTGATGAAGACATAGACTCAGAGGCCACTGGACTGTCAAGGTCAATCATCAAGTAAATGACAAGGCTGGAATTCAGACCCAGAGAGAACACACTCGGAGTTGCCTGCTTTTGTCCACCACTGCCCGCACTTGCTCAGGCACACTACAAGGCCACTGCCAGCCCCCTACATCAACACAAGAGGGGTTCCTCAGCTGCCCACACCTCACCCAGCGAAGACATTGGGGCAGGGAGCTGGGCATCCCCAGGGAGCTTCTGCTTGAGGAGCCCTTGCTGAAGCCCCTTACGTCCCTCTCGGAAAGCGCAGTATAGAAAATCAGTGGGGAGAAAGTGTCTGAAAGGGGAACTCAATCAAATATCCCAATATGGAGGAGTTAATCATCTAAAATTAACCTTATAACATCGAGTATCAAACTGATCTATAAAGAAAATCAATGAGAGCAAATCAAACCCCAAAGCCTCTCGCCCCTGCCAGGAGGCCGCTGTAACTGTGGGCTCTGATTGTGCATGATTGGCTAGAAACCATCCCTCAGCAGTTGATATATTTAGCCACAGGCTTTCCATGGATAGTTTTCATATACATTTCTCTCCTGCATTTGCTTAACTGCCATTCTTCGAGTCTTAAATAAGATGCACTTAGCTGAAAATTGTCCTTCACTGCTGCTCCCACTGAGAGAGATAATCCGGCATTGTGTCTTTTATGCTTGGAGAAGGCAAGAGGCTCCTCACAACTAGACGGTCATTCCAAAGCAGTCCGGAGGGATTTCTGGAGCCAGCAGGGTGCCTGAGAATGCACAGGCTAGAGGGGGACCTCTAGAGGCAGATCCAAGGGCAGGGGGGCTATGTGGCCAAGCCAGAGTTGGGGCTATTAAGAACATCTCATCGCTGGGCAGAATGAGGGGAGAAGCCTGGCTTGGCTGGCAGAGGGGCTGAGCACCTAAGTCCCCGCCTCTTCCACCTCGCCAAGATAGGGCTTGTTCTGTAAAATGAGCTTGATCTAGATACAATGACATTGGGCTGTTCATTGTCTGTCTTTCTCCTAGCAGTCAGGACTGTCCGTGCTGCACACGTCTAAGCTTTAGGGTCCACAGCCATACCTAGCACATCGCAGGCCCTCTCTGTCGAAAGATGAGTTTGTGAATGGGAAGAGCTCGTGAAGTTCAGTGCAACTGAGTTATCGTACATTCTATGCAGCAAGTGGCAGTGAGGTCCCATGGATGAAAATAGTATTAACAATAAGAATGATTGTTAGGGCTTTACTGTCTGTATGCTCGTTGCCTGACAAGCATTTTCCTCTTGACTCTTCATGACAGTGACTTGTGGCAGAATGATAGTTACTCCTACTTATTAGATTACAAAATGAGACTCTGGGAGGCCGGTGTTGGAACAAGATTCAAGCCTAGAGAAAGAGCCTAAGCTCTTGACCGCTATGCTATACACATATGATATGTGAGTGATGATGATATTGATGATGTGGGTGAGGAAAATGCTATACGCATGACCGTAATGATTACACTAAAGATGACAGAAAAAAGGAACAGGAGCCTATTCCTAAGGCTGGTCCTATCAACACAGCTGAAAAACAGGATGTATAGTCCAAACTCCAGGGTGATTTCCAGCCTCATACTAGGTACTTACTAGGTAAGTGATGGATGTGGACAAACCATAGCTATCGATACTCAGGAGGTCATTGGACTCTTCTAATCAACAGTTTCAGGATTCCAGATAGTGAGTGGTGAGGGTTCAGGTCTCAGGAACTAGCTACTTGAGGAAAGAACTTGGCAAGACCTGGTCAGAGAGTCGGAGTTCCAGCAAAGTCACCTCTGTTTGATGACAGGCTAATTCCTTCTAGTTTCAGTGAGAAACAAGGGGACAAGTAAAGATCCAAGGCAGCTGCCCAAGCAAAGGATTTGGTTCACTGGGGAAAGACCTCAGAAAAGTCATAAGGGACTAGAACATGATGTTCATCCTCCCCAGCCCACCCAACAAAGCATATTCACCCAACAAGCATGTAGAACCTACCAACTTTGTGTTCACACCAGGGACACAGTGAGCTTGACACAATTTAGTTCATGCCCTCAGGGACCTCACATTCTAGCAGATGCAACAGAAAACAGTCAAATAAATAAGCAGAGGATTGCTGGACTGTGATAAGGCTCTGAAGCAAGCAGATGAGGTCCTGGCAAAAAATGAAGGGAAGACTGTAGGTAGGGTTGCCTGCGAAGATCTTTGAGGACCTGAGACTCAACTACAGTCTTCCATTCTGGGTACCAAGTTCAGAGGATTAAGACAAATTCCAGATGCTTCTGTCTGGTAGCCCGCAGCTGTTGGGGCTCTCTGGGATAAACCAAGCAGGCACTCTTTTGGAAGTATTTTAGGCAGATTTATTACACACGGTCTCAGCAGGGGTCCTCCTCCCACAAAGACTGAGCACAGGCTTCCGGTTAGGGTTAGAGGACACTTATATAGGTTAGAGCAAATGCAGGATGAGAGGGATGTAAATTAGGGGAGGAGGTATCAAGCACAGGCACTTCTTTGTCAGCTGGCAACATTCCAGCAAGCTCAGGTCACAGCATGTTTTTATGGCTTTGCTTCCTGGCTGCTTCATGGAAAAGATGAACAGGTCTTTTCCCCCCACACAGCTATTAGGTGATCCTCTGGGGCCAACCAGCACGGTCCAGGGAGGTTGGAAATGGGACACATCGGACCCTCAGTTCAGATTTGTTAACCAATTAACTCAGGCTCTCTTGAAACCCTATGAGATTAGCCCTGTTGGTCACGGTCCAGAGAGATCAGTCATATTGTACAACTTACATAGAACTTAAGACCAAATGACTCCAAGGATAATTCTATTTCTATGATACCATAGAGAAGGTAGCTTCCTTATCCAAATTCAGGGAATTTATTTTTTGTGTGTGTGGAGAGGAGCTTTTTCCGAATCTACCTGGAATTAAGGTTTTGCAAAGCTTCACATTCAAAGGAAAATGAAATGTTAAGAGTATGAAACTAAAGGAACATTTTTATGATAATCTCAGCAAGGACATGGAGGACCAGAATAACAATCTACAAATCTGAAAGATTCTGGAAACTTTGTCAAGGCCCCACATTTGCAAATCTATTTTTTCTTGAGGGTGTCATACCTGGTGATTTGCAATCAAATCTTTATGAAGAAAGAAGGAAACGCAGGCATGGGATGCAGCCAGGAGCCAGAGCTCTTTTGAGATTGGACCTTGTTCTGCATTAGGCTGGGAAAGAGAAATAATAGAGGGGAAGTCTCCCCAGCTCCACCCAGGAGGAGGAAGTCTGGTGACATGAAATTACCTAAGGAAGATAAAGCAGGGGAGGAAGGCAGAGTAAGTAGAGGGAGCTGACAGAGGCTTCAGGGTCTCTAAGAGGATAAAAGGAAGAAGCAGGGAGCCAGCCTGAGTCGGAAAATTATCCTGGAATCTTACAGAGAGGCTGGGGCAGGTGAGAGTACATTCGATGTTCTCAGAATTTCCTGCTGATGGCATCAAACATCTGATGCCCAAGAGTTAGATCATCCAGCTGATAAGGCCATTGCCTGCTGGGGAAATAGACTTCTCAGAAAATGCCAGGGTATCTCTTGCATCTTCATACATAAAAGAGTAATGACCTCCATGTCAGGATTGCAGGGAAGTGCAAGCTAATTAGTTAACGTATATACAAAATATGCAGCGCCTTGCCCCTACTTTCTCCAGTCTCCAGCAGGGGCCTCTGCCCATCCTGATGCTCCTGGCTGTGCTGGCTTGGGCCATGGGATCATTTAACTGCTTCAGGCTCCAGGCAGAAGCTCCAGAAGTAGCCTTAACACTCCAGATGTGGTAGAGTCAGGCGGCAAGGCCCACCTCCTCAAAGAGATCTTTGCAAACAACCCTGCCCATTTTCCACCTGCTCTTTGTCTATTTATAATCTTTTTCACAAGGTGGAACTATCTTGCTTGTTTATTTGCTATTATTTAAGGTGACCACAGGAATGTGAGGCATCTGAGGGCACAAGCTAAGTACTAGACTGTGTTCCATAAGGCTACCTTCCCATCCTGGAAACTTGGCTCTAACTGCTCCCCAACCTATCACGTGCTCCTCCTGGTCTTGACATGACTCAGTCCTTCTTCACTTTCACATCTCTGTCTAAATGTCACCTTCTCAGGTGTGCTTTCCTTGACTGCCTTGTCTAAAGTAACGAACCAATCACTCCCAGCATACTCCTGAATTTTACTTCTATGCACAGCATTCCTTGTTATCTAGAATTTCACGGCAGTCATTTGTTTATAACTCTGTGTTTGGTCTATCTTTATGCACTTTGCAAATAAGGTTTTTTTTGTACCTGTTGCAATGTTTTCTCCCAGGAGAGATCAGAGACACAGACCAGACTTTAGTTTGAGAGGTGTTTATTAGCCAGCGGCTGCAAGGGAGAAAGACCAACCCAAATTGAGCAGCCCGGAACTCAAATAGCACTGGGTATTTATAACTTAGTTTTTCCGGGTGTGCCAGGGTATGTGCATAAGTGGTTTATAAATTTAAGCGGTTGAACAAGCAGTTATCATAAGCAGAGGTCACACCCTAAATGTCTTAAGCTATCTTGTTTGACATTTAACGTCTTCCTAGGTCTCAGCAGATTCACAGAAACCCCTCCAGCCAAGGTCCCACTGGACGGGTCTGAGGTTTCTGCTTCACTGCCAGAGAATTATTTAGAAAGCGGGGTCCTCAGGGCTTTGTGATTTACAGGGTAACCCAGCAAAAATGAAGTTTTTCTAGTTCTTTGTTTCATGCTTAGTTCTAGTACCTAGAACAGGAGACAATAAATAGTAGGTATTTAGCAAAGAGTTGTGGAATGAACTCGACATAATTAAATAAAGCTGCTCAGAGGGATATTCGATTTGTTGTGGCAAGTAGGACACGATTGTCGCTTAGCTTCTTGAAAACTTTGCTTCACTTAGGGAAGAATCTATGTGGTCATAAGGAGGATCCCCAAGGATACTAGGTATTCAAAGCTCATGGATAAACCACACGACTGTGGTTTTAGGTTCTGGTGAGGGACCTGATAAAACCTCTCCTGCATGTGTGACCACAGAAGGTAGAAAGAGGAAGCATCTGGAAATGAGGAGTAGGTGAGATATTTAGAAAGAAAATCCTCATACAGCTGAGTCAATTTCTAGTATTTTGAGGGCATCACTGCCAGTAATTCTTACAATGCCCTCCTGATAGCTACTTTTATTGTTCTGTTTTCTAAAGATGAGGACATATTTCCATAGTATGTTAAGTAACTTTCCTAAGGCAACGCAGTTTAGAAATTATGACTCTGGGATTTGAATTCATGCCTGGGGCTCCAGGGAAGTCCTCTGAACCATTGGCCTAATCTACCCTTAAAAGCAACTGTGGTAAGTGAAGTCTGTGAGAGATGGCAGAAATGCATACAAATGTTCAGAGTGAATAGTCACATCAGCAAAACAGCACAGGAGGCAGTGCCAAACACCCTTCCTGCAATCCAAACAAACAGATGCTGTCAGAACCACTTTTGTCAAATTCTGGAAGAATATCAAAAGGTATAATAACCAAGTTTATGCTGAATCAAAGAGAAAGTTAATTTAAAATGGCAGAAAAGCTTTATTTGCCCTTGTCCCACCTCCTCCCTGACTGGTCGTCATTTTGAAGATAGGTGTTCAGGTCTCTAGTTTGGGTCACGGTCCGTGGTTTCAGGAGTGAGCAGATCTTACTTTTAAACTATTATATGACTCAGATATGGAAACCACTTACATGCACATCCACAGATGACTGGATAAAGAAGCCGTGGTCTATACATTCAATGAAATTCTATGCAGCTACTTAAAAAATGAATTTGTGTCCTTTGCAACAATCTGGGTGGAACTGGAGGGAATCCTGTTAAGCGAAAGAAGTCAGAAAGAAAAAGAGAAGTACAAGATGGCTTCACTCATGTGTGGAATATAATGAAGTGAGACAAATAAAGAGATAAACCCCAGCAAAATTCATGGGGCACAAGGTGACGACTACCGGTGGCGGGGAAGGAAGGAGAACGGGAGGAAGTTGATGGTAAAGGACACTGAACTCTGGTGGCGGGGTGATGCGTAACACCCACAGACTGAAAAACAAGTTCAAGATCTTAAAGGGAGTATGACTTTGTAAACAAAAGAAATAATCAAATTGTTGTATAAAAAAAAGAAGAAGCAATCAAAAGCAACTGCATATGGGGAAATTTAGAAAGTCACATGCATGCCTAACAAAATGTCTGCTCTGTGGAGACCTGACAAGAAGGGAAGCTTTCACTCTGAGCAGATCACTCAGGTCAGTGAAAGTCTGGCTACCTGGTGAAGTAGGACCCAGAACAGAGACAATCAGAAAACAAAAGGAAAGGTGTGTTGTTTGTCTGTTTAGCATCTGTCATTTAAGGGGTTCTCTGCCCAAACAAGAGTTGAACAGAACAAGCTAAGAAATAGGGACATCAGTGAACACACGTGACAAAGAATGTAGTCTCATAAAAGAGCTGGAAAAAGTCAGTTAGCAAAATTGCTGTAATAGCCTTCAAGAATTTAACAACAACAACAAAAAAGCAAAACTGAGGGAAAGAGGAGAATCTGATTTCCAGAATTACTATATGATAATATTTAAATGGCTAGGTTTTGACAAAAATCACTAAAGCATACACAGAAACAGGAGAAAGTGATCTATTTAAAGCACCCTGGTGGCCTAGAGGTCGTGTACACCTGGCAGCAGAGTCACATACATCTCAAAGCCCAGGGTTCAAGACCCAGGGCCCAGGGGAACCACCAATGTGAACAATTAAATGAAAATGAAAGGAGTGCTTCCTCCTTCTTTCTTCCTGCCTGCCTAATCTCCTTCATTCCTATATGCACCTTTCTTTTTAAAAAAATTTAAAAAGTAAATGGACAGACATTATCCTTGAAGAATTCCAGACACTGGACTTGGAAGACAAAGATTTTTAAAACTATGTGACTTAAAAAGAGAGAAAAAAATGAACAAAGAACTAGAGAAAAATCACAAAACAGCACAGGAACAAAATGATAATATCAAAAACAAATAAATTTTTATAAGGAATCACACAAGCATTTGGGAGTTAAAAAATAGAACTTCAATAAAAAAAATATTCACTTGAGGGGTTCAGCACAGACCTGAACACTCAGAAGACAGAATCAGTGAACTTAAACATGGGAATAATGATGGCATCCAAAGGAGAAAAAGGTGACAGAAAAAAAGGGAATAGAGCCTAAAAGACCCAGGAACACCGCCAAGTAAGCTAACATGTATTTTGTGAGTCAGAGAAGAAGAGACAAGGGGCAAAGTGAATATTTGAAGAAATAATACCTGAGAATTTTAGGAATTTGTTGGAAGATATGTGTCTCCTTCCATGAAGCTCAATGAATTCTAAGTATGATCAACTCAAAGAACTTCCCAAAAAGACACATTATGATCAAACTGTCCAAAGTCCTAGATAAAGAGAAAATTTGAAAAACAGCCAAAGAGGGAATGCTGTTCACCTAGAACACATAGTGTCATAAGTCAATATTACTTCCATAGAATTCTATGTCAGTTCCTGGGGCTGCATGCGGGGCGTGGGTAAGAGCGAAGCTGAAGGTGGGGTAGAGAGGGGCAGGTCATGCTGGAACACTGCTCGTTTCCTGGTTCTGAGGCAAAGCTTGTCCCTCACACGGCCTTTATTCACTGACTTCTCTCCCCTGCAAAGGCAGCGTGTGGACAAGGCCCAGGAAGGCCACGAGCCAGGTGCAGAAATGTACTGTCTCTCACTCAGACACCCTAGGTCCAAATCCTCAACCCATCACCAACGGGTTCTTGCATCCTGGACCAGTTCTCTAGCTTTCTTGAGTTTCATTCTTACCCTGTAACAAGAGGGTTCTGATAATAATAGCTCGTACTTCATAGGGCTTTGGAAAACATAAATGACTTAAGTCAAGCAAACCACGTAACATGTCTACCAAGAGTTGTCAAGGCCTAAGCTAGATCTCTTTGTATCCACTGTCTTCTTTAATTTTCTAACTTTCTCTCTTCAATATCTCACTCCATTGTCCCCTTTTCCTTCCAAGCTCTGATGATCTCTCATTGAAGGTCAACGTGGATTTCAATTCCCCAGGGAGAGTGGGTCTCCCCATCTCCCAGTTTTCACCTCTCCAGTCACCAGTCACACCAGCGTCCACACAAACTTCAAAGATGCAATGATGACAAGTTCTTCCACAGATGAGCACCTTGCTTTGCCTCGCCATCACCTTTGACTATCAGATTGCTTCAACACGTCTAAGACCTTGGGATTAAGCCTTTTTCCTCCTTACCAAAAATGTCTCTTCTCATACTCCACCGGTGTTGAAAACACTAGCTACTAAATAGACCCTGGAATCTCTAACTCTTATACACTGAAACAGACAACTCCTTTTGCCTGAAACAGACGATCCAATCCTCTGTCTTTAACCAGTTCACTTCTTGAAACTCTTTAGTTCTCAGTGGAAGGTTCAGTCCTCCAGAGACTCTTCCCTGATGACACTGTTTAGGCGCTCTGCTACTTTCGTCCCTTTGTTTAATCCCTCCTGTGACAGCTTGAAATATTTCAGTATATTTCTCTTGCTTATATTCACTCTCTTCCCTTACCATTGTGTCGGGGGTGGTAGATTCCTGCCCTATTGATGCTGGACTTGGCCATGTAACATACCTTTTGCCAGTGGGATGTCAGTGGGCATGATGGAAGCAGACGCTTAACTGTGCATGCATGGCTGGGCTTGTACTTTGTGCACCTGTCATCCACCAAGGGAAGAGAATGCCCTGGATAAATGCTGACCTTTCAGAGTGGCTCCAAAATGAATTCCTGGGGAACAGACCTGAACCAAGTCCTCTGTGTGGAGCCAAACCCAGTTGATTGGCAGTCTAAAGCATGATGAGCAACTGAGTCCAGCCCTACCTGACCAGTCAAACTAGAATATGTTTGAAGTCTTGTGAACATGAGATAAAATACTTATTGTAAACCAATGGTTTATGACACAGCATGGTGATAAATAATGAATATTTATTTTTCCCTTGCTTTCTCGCTCTTTGAAACTGTGAACAACTGAAGGGCAGAGACTGGCCCTCATACATAAATCAGCATCTCCCACATACAACACAGAATTTGGCGTAGAGAAAATGCCCAATGTGTCCGAAGAAAGAGAGGAGGAGAAAAACAAGGTGGGAGGGAGAGACAGTAAGAGACAGGAAGTGAGGGAGGAAAGAGAGATGAGGATAGTCTCAGTCATGTACAAAAGCCTCTATTAAAAGTGCATTTTATTGGCACCTGGATTTAATGATCAAGTCCCATGTCCACAAAATTATCAGGAAAGGTTCACAAAGGAAGAAATGAAATGAAAAGTTACCAAATTGACTGTCAATCACCTAAATGCATTTCAGAAAGAATGAAACTAAGATACTGCACCACATATGGACTAACAAGCTGAAACAACTCCTGGCCGTGACTGGGAATTGAGTAACCCACTGACTTCTCCCAAAGAAGATGCAGAGGGTGGCAGAGAAGCTGACAGGAGCCTTGGAGGGGAAACTCTTCTGGGATCAATGTGGCAGCTAGCATGGACATGACTTCCCACTGACCATCCGGCCCCTGCTCACTAAAGAACGATTATGACATTGAGGGTCAAGTGCAAACGTTAACTGGATGTCGGTGAAAGGAAACTGAGTCTGGATTCGGTAGCTGTGCTAGACCTCAGGATTTCACCCACTGATGATTTGGCATGAATTATCTTCCCTAAAATTTCCCATTTATAGAAATCTTTTTCACGTTTTATTTTCATCTTTCTTGACACCTTAGAGAGCACCAAGAGAAATTCAGATTTCAGATCCAATTTTTTTTTTTTTCCATTCCCAGGACTATGCTTCCTCCAGGCCAGGAAGATGAAAAATTATTTTAGCCTTCCTTAGAGGTTCCCTAACTAATACATAATCCAATGATAATTACCCTGCCTTGAGCACTTATGTCAGGCACTTTACATCAATTATCTCCTTTAATCCTCATAACAACAGCAGGGGAAGTGGGAGGGGTAATGGGAGGAGGATTAAGTACCAGTGTGCCACAAATGAAGAAGCTAAAGATCAGAGTGGGAAGTCACTTGACTTCTGCTATCCAGTTGAGAACAAACAGAGCTAAAATTCAAATACAGGGCTCTTGGCAGCCAGGTTCAAGTTCATTCCGTCATGCTCATCAAGTTCATTTCTCATCTCTGGCTTCAATTTTCCAGGTCCTGGAGATACTCCTGCCAATCTAATGATGACACTCCCTGACAGAGAAGACTGAAGCAAACAGAGCAGAGAAGTTGAGAATGTTCACTTCTTATAAAAATGAGCGTGTTGAAAAATCTTTTCTTACCTATGAGAACTCTAGTCACCAGGGAGACGGTGTTATAATGCAATACAAGAGCAGCAGACAAAACCTGCATGGAGGTGGCTTGCTGAATGCTCCAGCTGCTTGCAAGGAGCACACTCGGCCTTGGGGACAAGAAAATGAACTTTCTCCCCCAATGCTGCTGTGAGACCTTGAGCAAGTTTTGTCTCTTTGAGTCTTGTTGTCCCTCCTCTGAACAATGGAAATGAAAATTTTTGTTCTGCATATCCTATCATCATAAGCAAACTGGAAACAGCATAAATGCCCAATAGTGAGAGGTTAGCTAAATTATGATTTTCCCATGCAATGACATCATGACCACTAAGAAATGATTTGGGTGTTCCCTGATGGCTCAGTGGTTAAGTCTGTGGCTCCAGTTGGCTTTGTCCACACAGTCTGAGGACTGGGGTTTGCGACCTGGGGCTGGAGGAAAGCAACCTAGATGAGTAACTGCACTCCTCCTCTCTCTTCCTGCCTCTCTGACTACTCACCTTCATTCCTGGCTGCATCCTTCCTAAAAGAAAAAAAAAAGAAAAAAGAAAAAGAACCGATTTGGTGAAATGCAAATATATTCAATCCTTCACTATATTTTAGGCACTGTGCTTTCCATGTATCATCGATGAGTTTTTTTTTTTTTTTTTTGTCAAATCCATATTATAAGTGAGGCAAAGTAACTTGTTTAAAGTCACAGCTAATAGGTGGAGAGGTTAGAATTAAAATCCGGGCAACCTGCTCCAGAACTCACCCTTCACCACAACATAATCGTAGAGGAATACAGCCTCATTTTAAGCTTAAAAATACAAGTCATAAAATTGAATGACGATCAGTTATTTATGACTACATTATAAACTGCTCCAAAATGCAGTGGCTTAAAATAGCCATCGTGTTTATTGCAATGTACAGCTTTCTGCAGTTCTGCGATCCCATCTGGGCTGGGTTGGGCGGGTCTTCTCTGGTCTTGCAGGTGCTCAGGATGCAGGCACAGCACAGCTGGAATCTGCAGGGCAGTATGCACATGTATTCATAGTAAGCTAACTGGCAAAACCTGAAAGACATGGGGATGCGGGGTGTCTCACCTTAGCAAACTGTATCTAGGACACACCCCTAGATACTGGCACAGTTTCACTCCAGGTAACCTGGACACACCCAAAGCCCCTCACCCTCATCTACATACAGAATCCATCTTGCCTGTGTGAGAGGCAGGGAGCTTGGGTCCTGCGCACACACACACACGTGTGCATTTTCTTGATGTAAACTTTTCTAGCCCAACGGGGCACTTCAACTAGTTATTTCTGCTTTTAATAAACTTGCTATGTAGTCCTGGCCAATGACCCTGTCCACAAATTCTCTCTGGACCAACCCAGCATCTCATCAGCGTGTCTCAGGTCCCTCTCCCCGCATCTGTTGGTCTTTAAGGAGGGTGCACTCACAGGGTGGGCCAGGGCTCAGCAGGGCAGCGGGGCGGCTGGCCTTTCTCCCTTTCCTGCGGCTTCATCAGGACCAAAGGCACACTACTCTCACGGATGCACAGAGCTCCGCAAGTGAAGTGGAAGCTGCCCAGATTTCTTAAGGCCTGAACTTGACCCAGCAGCATCTGGCCCATTCTGCTGGTTAAAACAAGGGACAGAAGCACCCAGATGCATGGGGATGGGGAGCACAGATGGCGTACATAGTGGGAGCGTGGTGCTTTGGGGCCCCCACAGGACCCGGTAATAGAACACTAGCGATGGAAGAGTATGTTTACAGGACAAGTCCCCAGATGGCTGTGTTTTAAAATATGAGCACTTTATCTGGGCAGGGAGTCTAAGTAGGCTATTTTATTCTTATATTGGCATATCTGTATTTTCCAAATTGTCTAGAGTGAATTTGTACTAGTTTTCTCTAAGTAAAATAATCAAGTGCACCTTTTGCTTTCAGGAATAAGGAAGCAACTCCTGAACTGTATAGTCCAGGACTTAATTAGTGCTTATCTAGCTATGTGGGCTTATTTACAGCAGCTTTTTTGTTTTTTAAGGAAAGGTGCAGGCAGGAATGAAGGCAAGCCGAAGCAGGCAGGAAGGGAGAGAAAGGAGGAAGAAGAATTGCATTTATTTTCTTTAATTGCTTATCTTGATTGTTCCTCTGGCCCCAGGATGTGGACTGGAATACTTGGGATGTGTGTGAACTGCCGGCCAAAGGCAGCTGACCAAACTACTGCTCCACCAGGGCACACCACATAGCAACTCTTTTAATTATCTCAGTATACTAGGAAGTAGGGACTTTTGTTGTCCCCATTATACAGATGTACAAACTGAGGCACAAGACCACAGAGCTAGAGCAGCACGAGCTGAGACTCAGGACCCGGCAGAGTGGCTCCAGAACAATGCTCAGTACTTGTGTTTCTTTGGGTTCTTTAGCTACAAATACCATTATCTGGAGCTCCCTGCCTCGCACTGTTCCCTTCTCTTTGTGGGAAGAGTACGGTTCACTGATCTAGTCCTGGAAATGAAAACCTAGGCTCCTCCTCACCACCGTAAGGAGTCCCTGCATTTTCGGCTTTCCATTGGCTCTGCCTAGTGCTTTCCCCCATTTGACACAAACCATATTAGCCAACACACACACTGAGAATCCTCCCATCTTCCATTGCAAGACACACCCACAGGGCTGACACTGGGGTGGGAGGGAGGGAAGGAGAGAGGGAACCAGGTGGTGGTGGTAAAGGACACTGAACTCTGATCGTGGGTGCGCTGTGTAACACCCAGAGATGGAGAAAAGACTTCAATATCTTAAAATGAGTATGGCTTTGTCAACAAAAGAAATAATAATAAAATCATTAACAAAAAAACAAAGAAACCTAATACATACCCCCAGAAGTGCACATAGTCATGTGTGGCATGTACATGTGAAGAGAGCAGTATGCATCCCTGTCCACACAGGTATCAGGATAGCTTTATGTCTGAGACGGTGTACAAATCCATGGTCCACACTAGCAGACGTGCACACATACGCGCATACATACTCAAAAGTCAGCTCACAGGCAAGTCTGCCATGCACACACACTGCCATTGAGTTGCGGCTCTCCTGTCCTGTGATAAACCAAGAGGGAACTCTTCTGGAAGTATTTTAGGCAAGCTTATTACATCGATGGGCTCAGCAGCCAAAGGCTGAGCCCAGGTGGCAGATGAGGGTACACTTATATAGGTTAGAGCCAGTGCGGGAAGAGAGGTATAAATTAGAGCTGGGGTTACAAGCACGAACTCAATTAAATTATTTGTAAATTCCTCACATGAGCTATACACACACTGGATTCATTTTGCAAGACACACACAAGATTCCACTTACAAGCAATTAGGGAAGTTCTTTTTCTGTTGGTGACTTATCAGTGCCTGCAACATTCCAGTAAGCTTTTCACAGGATGTTTTATGGCTCTGCTAGCACGAGCGGGCTTTACGGCTGTCTTCATGGCTGCTGGGAAGCGGTGGGCAGGCCTTTTTCCCTTGCAATTGTAGGAAGACAAATGGATAGGATATGTAAGCGTGCCTCCCCATTCTGTGCTTATGCTTACTCATGCACCACAGGCTGGGCACACCCATGCGCGTGTAAATATGTGCATATGTGCATATTTGTAAAGTCACATATGCAGTCAGGCAAATTCCTATCTCTGTGTTTTCTTCAGACCAGTTAACTTCCAGAGGATATCAGAGAGAGAGACAGGCTCTCCAATATTCCTTGCTTATACACACACACACAAGTTCCACATGCAAAGATGATTTTTGCAGCTTATTCAGCCATCAAGTATTTATCTAATGCTTGCTGTTTACTAGGCATAGCTCTGCATGTTGAATATGCAACAGTGACTAAAACACACCCCCAAACCCTTCCTCACAGCATTTACATTCTAGATTCCCAAATAGATGCTTGTGGAACCAAAAAGATTCACTTCAGCTTACACAACACAATCCTACAGGTATGGCCCATGGGAGGGTCACTCTCCCAAGACCAGAGCCAACTCACCAGGTTATGTCAATACCAGATAAGGGCACAGAATCCATGGATGCTTGGAGCCCTTTCCCATAATTGCCCCAATTTCCTCGGGGGTCACTGGTGCATCTTGCCACAGGATATAGCCTGGGAAAGCTGGTGATGGTGGATCTAGCTGGGCAGACAGAGGCTCAGGTTGGGTGTGGATAGGTACCTGAAGAAAGAGAGAACCATTGTCACCACTGCAGAGATAGGCAGCATGGGAACAGGAATTTGTGAGAGAACAGTGGGGACAAGAAAGAGGTGCTCTCTTCTTCCTCCTCTTAATGTAGCAGGAACCGTGGGAGTAGCTGGGGAGAAACCAGGAAGAGAAACAGGTAGGCAAATCATGAGAATTCCAGTGGGACTGGTGTGATTAACTTCTTGTGACACATCTATGCATTTATGCCCTTTCCGAGATGCTGGGCCAAACTGGCTTCACTTTTCTAGAAGCCTCCTTTTCTAATCAGCAGCCAAATCTGAAAAACTGGGCCTCAAAGAATCTAGCAGATGGTGGGCATTGGCAAAGATAAACAGCAGAATGAACACAGTCATGAATGAAGGAATGAACAATTAAATAACAGTAGAGTCCTCATTTTGTAGCAGCCACTGTTAAAGTGCTTTATGTGAACTTGGTATTATTTTGTCTAATCTTTACAACTATCCTTTGAAGGTGAAGAAGCTAAGACACAGAAAGTGAAAGTAATTTTCCTAAGTTTCTACTAAATAGATGGATGAATGTAGAAACAGTACATACAAACTATAAAGATGACAATGCTAAGACATTTGATCTAGATGAGATTGCACATGCCTGCCTGCTCCAGAAATACTGCACTCTGAATCCTGAAACACCATTTATTTTAAGATGTGCCATGGATTTATTAATAGCTTTTCAGGAGAAAACAAACAGCAGATCAGCACATACACACAAATCTAATCATATCAAATACATACTTCAGCTGCTAGATAGGTCCAAAGGCAGAAAACGTCATGTATGGAAAAGATGTGTCTTTGAATCCAGCAGTCTAATACTCACTGGCATGTGCCTGGCTGACCACCCATATCTCTGTCCCTCCTGCCACACTCCAGCTGGGGCCTACCTTCGTCTCTCTGCATTTGCTTCAAGGCTTCAAGGCTCATCTTGTTTTGTTGTTTGTTTCTGGTCAATTGCCATATGTAATATTCAGCTGACAGCTGGAAGCACTGGAGCATTGGACTGAAGGAGGAAGAGAGAGCTCACTTCCTTCATCCGGTGAATGCAACTGAAGCAAACTAGGATTTCGAGGAGTTGGGTCTTTAAGCTCATCCAGGGTCCCAGTCCATTTGTTTGTGCAGCTAACTAAGGAATGTCAAAAGAATAAGCACTTCTCCACACTTGACCCCCAAATAATGATCTGAAGTTGCTCTAAGCATTTGGTACAGAAATGGGTTCTAATTCTGGGATATTCAAACTTTGTGACTTTGTGAGAAACTCTTGTGTGCAAAATGTTCTCTTTTTCTTATGTGAAAGAGACTTAGGATTACAGGGACACATTCCCTAAATAATAGAGAACACGGTCTCTAACTTATTTTTACTCCAAAGGGTCCCAAAGGCAACTCTACTGATGCAGGAGACAAAAGGACTGAAAGTTGTCACCTTCCAACCAAGCATGAGAAATGGAACATTTTGCAGCTTGAAGCGAAACCCGCCTCCTGTTTAAGGAACTCAAGGACTCCATCCCCAACCCTCCGCACTCACCTAACATTCCAGCCCATAACTGCCTGCCCCTAAATCAATAGCTCAGCCAGGTGGCCTTACCGGAATTCCACTTCTAGTCCCCTCCCTGCTAATCAGCAACTACCCCCTTAAAAGCTCCTCTCACACTAATTCCCTGGGATTGCTCCTTCTGTCTCTTCTCAGAAAGGAGCTCCCCCCGACTCCTCCCAGCCTGCACATTGGACAATAAAATCTCGCTTAAGAACCCAAGGGCTCCCTTGTCTCTGCCTGTTATTACTGAACTGGCTTACACCTACTTGAAAAAGAGGTCTCGTACCTATATCATCACACTTGACAAAGATTCTCTTCTTGATCAAACTCTAGTTAATGAATTCTCAACTAGGCCCTGACTTTTGGGTTTCTGTGTTCGTCTAATTTTAACAAGACTCCTGCCCAGTCAATATAGTCAGAACTCCTCACTCATGATGTCTGAGGGGGCTCCTCACCCCCGGTACCCGCGGGGGATGTCGGATCCTCCTGGTTGCCTTCACCAAGTTTCCTCTTAGGTCCATGAGCCAGGAGCCCCTGAGTCCTCTTAGTCATTTCGGTCCCCTTAGCCCCACATTTATCCTCCTCTTTGAAGTCCCACTTTTCTTGTTGTTTTGGAATGAGACCCAACATCACCCCGACTGCTAACCCACATGACAAGTGGTTCCTGCAAAACTGTGTGAATAAAATCAGCCTAAACTTCTTCAACACGAGTCATGAATAACTGGTTATTTTTCCTTCAGCACACTGAATACTTTCTATGTCTGCAGCTTCCCTTATAGTTTTCTTAGTAATGGCCCACAGTGAACCGATTTTCTAACATTCACACACAAAAGGACACTGCCTTTTATTCCTGATGTATAAATAAGAGGCAAGAATTTCTGTTGAATAGACATCCCTGCTCCTTTTACCCCAAATCCCTGCCCCACTGTCCTTGGGTCCCCAAGGCTTTGAGAGAGAGCAGTCACACGGTTGCTTCTAGGGGCAGAGTTCAGTGGTCATCACTGGTGAGTTGGGCTGGGAGGAGGAGTGACAAAGAGCAGGAAGCCATGTGGGAACTCACAGGGTTCTCCTACGTGACCATTTCGACACATCTGTAGACAGGTGGCCACTTGGGAGAACGTAGTGATAAAAATGCAGGAAGAAATCAAGGATGCCCCAGGGACCACATGACCTCAGACCATTCCACACATCCCCAAGAGGGCCCTTCTTCTGTCTGTGTAAGCTGCCTTTGCTTGGCTACTCTCTAGGTAAGCTGAGAGCTGTACCCCACTTTTTTTTTAAAACAAAGATGCAGGCAGGAATTAAGACTGGCAGGCAAGCAAGCAGAAAGTGAGAGGAGGAAGAAGCACTTTGATTTATTTTTCTTTAGTTGTTCATCCTGCCTGCTCCCCAGGCCCTGAGATGCGAACCGTGTCCCTGGGATGTATGTGGACTGCGCTCACTGAGAGGTGATGGACTTAACCACTGCTCCACCAGGGTGCACCTGTACCTTACTTTTTAGGGAATCACCCTTCAAACAAACTAGATTTAGAGCTGTCTAGGACTGGGAGAGATACTTCTTGGGGATGGCGAAACTGGCTTCACTCGTGTAAGCTTTCAGCTAACAGAAGACACTGCGTGATTAGAAACTCCGAGCAGAGCCACTCAGAGGGAAGCACAGTAGGAAATGGCTAAATCCACAGTAGGTCCTGCCTAGAGGCAGCACACACTTCAGCTGCCCATACTCAACCATTTGTACAAGGTTCGTCTTTTCCACTAGGAATTCCCTGATGTCAGGGGCTCTGAATACGGTGGTATCTCCAGCGTCTATTGTGCACAAGCTTTCTCTAGATATTTGTTGCCTGGACTAATCCATCAATGAATTAATGGAGCAACTACTTAAAGAGTGTTACCAGAAAATCGGGGTGAAGCACCCCGGATCGATGGGCCACCATGCTCTAGATAACACATGTTCCGCAGGGTCAGTTGAGTGTTACCGAATGCATCTTGGAGGCCCAGGTAATTGGCTCTGCCTAGAAGTCAGGTATCTTCGAGCTGTAACAGCTTCTATCACAGTGCAATCATTTGCTCTCTCCCAGAAGACAATGGAAGGCTGGGACTACCCCGCACCGCCTTTAATCCAAATAGCTCATCTTCCAGGATTTATTACTTAATCCCTCCTGGGTGACATAATGCCTTAATCCTGTGAAAATGCACCTGCCGGCAAAAGTAATTAAGTAGAAATGCTAATGGTGGATTTTCCAGCAACATGGCCCGTGGGGGCTTTTAGTAGCCGCAGATGACTCCATCAAAGAAACTGTTGAGTCTGCCTCTGCAGAAAGCTCACTGGAGTTAGGGTGTGGGCATCTCACCTCCCAAACGCCTGTCCTGGGCCTTCTGCAGTGAGGCCATCACCTTCCTCAGGTGGAATCAGGTGGAGGCTCTGCTCCACCACTCCACCCCAGTGGTTGTGAATTTCTAATAACAGGAAGAGCCGCCATATGACCGGAAGGTTCAGCTCACTCCACAGCTAAGGCTTCCACCAGGAGACTCATTCTTGCAACGTGAGCCAGGGCTTTGTAAGGTGGGCATGTTGGCGGGGTCAGTAGTAACTTGTTCATTGTGAATGTCCCCTCTTTGACTAACCTCTGTCATAGTCTCTTGTGAGTGTTTCCATTGCATTTTAATAATTATGGTGATGATCATATTAATAATAACAACTCACACTTAGTGAATATTTACATCTTGCTGAAATTTCTTCTGAGTGCTTCCTTAAATTAATTCATCTCTTCCTGTTGCCCATACCCTATGAGACAGAGACAATTATGATTATCCCATCCAATGTACAGAAGATAGAACTGGGATGCAGAGAGGTTAAGCACCTTGCATAAGACAACGAAGTGAGTGAGTGGCCAAACTGGATTCAGAGCTGACTCTTAACCACCAGGTGAAGCTGTCTCTAGGAGACTGTGGCTTTTGCTGCCAGTCTTTGCTTCTAGTTAATGAGCCCATGATGGGTAGGGAGAGTGCCTGTAATATAGCTTCTTTAAAAAAAAAGGAAAGGCACAGGCAGGAATGAAGGTGAAGAGTAAAGGCAAGTAGGCAGACAGACAGGAAGAGAGAAGAGGAAGAAACCTTCATTTATTTTTATTTAGTTGTTCATCTTGATTGGTCCCCTCACCCCTGGTGTTGAACCTGGGTCCTCGGCGTGCATGTGGATTATGTCCAGTGGCCTTATATTCTAGGCCATCAGGGTGTGCCTGTAATACAGCTTCTGATAGAGTGACGCCTTTACCCAGTATTGGTTCCTGGGTGGAGGTGGTCAGTTTCCCTTCTTGAGCAGTCAATGGAATCCTCAATCCTACCACTTCCTTTACAGGCTGTCACATGTAGGTACCCACGCTGGAGTTGGTACTCAGTTTCTGGATTCCTGATGGGAAGATGTCCTGATGTCTAAAGGTCAAGCATTGAAAGAAAAACCCAGGTCTACCACCTACCAGCTTTTGCCTGAGGACAAATAATTTAAGCCTGCCTGAACCTCTGTTTCCTATATGTATATTAGGAGATCATTGTCCCTACCTCAGAAGCTATGGCAACATTAAACACCATGAAAATGTTAGGTACTGAGTAAATGACACAAGTGGAAGACCTTGGTATGTCTTCTGGGGAGTCTGGGGGTCACCCAGGAGAGGAGACAGAGAGATGAGGGCTTTCTCTTCCCTGACTCACACAGAAGCTCATTTATGGTCTGTGCGAGGGGTATGCACTTTTTATGTCTTCACAACCCCTGAGTCACTAACCGACACTCAGAGTATTGGGTACTTTCCTTAAAAAACACTAAGTTATTAAGCGGGAGCAACAGGATTCAAGGCCCAGAGTTGTCTTTCTCTGCATCCTGCTGTAAAGTTTCCAATCACCTTCCACTGCTACATTTGAGGTGCCCTCCTAGCACCGCTAGGGGATACTGCCTGCTTTTCACAGGAGCACTGATGTGTGATCAGGTGATCATTGGCTCCTGCCCTCACCTAGAACCCTCCTCTCATCCTCATTCTCAGTTCCCAGGCATCTTGAATTCCATGGTTGCTGCCTGTTCTGTGTGGCTGGGAGAAGAACTGGTGCTTCTCTCTGGGATCCATACCCTCACGGTTCCCTTCCTTGGCAGCCCCGAGGGTACCCTCTGCCCAGAGAGTGCTGACCAGGGAAAGGAGATGGGACATATAATGTCAGGATTGACTCAAGAGCATCAGTATAGCCCCCTTCTTCTCTCCACTTGCCCCATCGCCCCGTCTATTGGCTCTCTGCGGAGGTAACCCACAAGAATGGATTAAGCCCCTTCTCCATGTATAGTAAAGGGGCAGCATGACATGGTAATAAAGACTGAGAGAGAGTGAGACAGACAGAAGTCTAGCCAGGATTCCACTCCACCTCTGAGCTTTAGTTTCCTCATTTGTGAATTGGTGATAGCAAGAGTATTTACCTCCAAAGCGTCTTTGTGAAGATTAAACGAGAAAGGTATATATTCAAGGATTGTGTTTGTAGCTGGATTTTTCTCATGGAAATAAGAAACAGAGTAAGCAGTGCACTGTACATCACCATCAAGGCCCAGGTTCTTATTTCCCTGCACTGCCATCTTCAGCATGAGCTTTTTCTCCTCTTGATCACAAGACGGCTGCTGCATCTTGACCATTACAGACGCATCCCAGGCCAGCTTTCCTGGAAGCACATGAAGTGACGAGACAAGACTTTATCCTCCTCTCATGGGTCAGAAGGGTGGCACATACGCCCTTTAGCCATGGAAAATCCTGGGACGAAGTTTTTAGTGTACATTGCTATTATGCACAAAATCACATGTGTTAATAAGGAGAGAATGAATATACATAGATATTTAGTAGCATCTGGCATAGTAGAAACAGCCTTTTACACAGTCCCTAACACATGGGAAATGCCCAGAAAGGGCTACTCTTATGATAATGATAGTAAATGATGATCTTTAATACGATCCGAGCTCCTCAGGGGACGGGAGCTGATCCTGAAGCCACATTTATCCAGTTTTGACCAGGCCCTGACATCCTCCTTAAACCCCTGTCCCTGAGAACCACAGATGGTCCTCTGACCCCATCATTTGGGGCCATGCATGGCCTCCTTGCCTGCTCTGCCCAGATTGTGTCATGGACCATTCAGTCACAAGCCAGGCTCCTGCGATGTTAGCAGTAAAACCCACAAGAGGCACAAGGACTCTTTCCAGTGTCACACACCCTGCCTGTCTCAGAAGTCACATGGGAACAGGCTGATGGTCTTCCTGGGGGCCTTCCCCAGTCTGTTCCAGGCAAGGCCACCTTCTCCAGACACTACCTGCAGGAGCGTTGTTGAGAGGACAGGACGTGCCCGCTGGAGTCTGTGCTCAGCTTGAGACATGGGGGGCCACTGCCTCAGCCAGAGGGAGTCCCCAGGGAAACAGACATCCAGAGGCCAGTTTTCTTGTTTAAGTGTGTATGACTTTCTTAAGGCATAACGCTAGGAGTGAAATTGCTTTGCCACTGGGTATGCCCAGCTTGAACGTTCCGACGCATTTCCAGATTACTTCTTCAAGCTGTTGCTGACATACACAGTTGCACCAAGCGTGGAAACGAAATTCTTTCTCAGCATCCTCACCAACACTTAATATCATTGAGTTTTTTCATGTTTTGCGATGAAAAGGGTGCGAAATGGTTTCTCTTTGCAGAGGTGCTTTGCATTTTTGCTCACGATCACTCAGGGATGAGCATCTTTTGACAGGTTTCCTACTCACTTGTAGCCTATTCTATAGACTCCCAAAGGCACACTCCTGTGGAACTACATGATCCACTGCTTAGCTGTAGGTTTTGACCTGTGGAGGAGAGCATTCCGTTCATCTCTGAGACGCAGCCCAGATCCCCAAAATATAGGGGATCTGCTAAGGAGAGTCTGTGGCCTGGCACTGAGGTCCTCGGCGCTGGGACTTAGGGATCAAGGCCCAGGGAAAGGGAACTATGGAGAAATCAGGAGGAGAGACAACAAAGAAATCAGAAACCAAGACCAACACAGAGCAGGACTCAGACGATTCACATTGGACTGAACAATTGATCCAAATGGGACCCATAGCAGCCTAAACTCGAGTTGGAATCAAAGATGGTTTGCAAATCAGTTTCCTAAGAAAGGAGAAAGTTGGGGAGTAGGGTGTCTGGCAACCAGCAGCCAGAGCCCCCACCTGTGTTGATCCAAGGACAGCAGCAAAGAGGAATGGGAAGGGTGTCAGAGCAGAAAGGCGCGGGAAGACCTGTCCAGGCTGGAGCAGGTCGTGGGGCTGTTCCCAGCAGGGGAGAGCAGGGAGCTGGAAGGAGGAGGATGGGAAGGATACATTATGTGCATGAGAGAGGTTTCAATAGGGCAGAGAGCTTTATATCAATTATCTTCTCTTCCTTTCAAAGTGAGCTTCTATTTTATCTCCTCTGACCTAATGAAAGCACAGCTTTTCCAAATGTTCTTTTGCCACTAGTCTTGGCCACTCAGTTTCGAGCAGAAGTTACTGAGTGGAGCTTCTGGGAAATCTCTTTAAAGGGAATGTCCTCGGAGGAAGTCCCTTCTCTTCTTGCACAGAATGTGCCATCAAGGTTAGCGCTTTAGCAGGTATCTCGTGGTTTTGACGATAGAGACTAGGAGCTCCCTCGTGACTTTGGAAGCCATCCAACCAACCTTGAACTACCTATGACTGAATTCCTTTGACATCAGAGAATACACCTCTCATTTGTTCAAAGCACTACATGACTCTGCTGGCAGCAAAAGCAGGGTTAGCTATTTGAGATTTACTGGCTTCTCAGCATATATGAGGGGAGGAGACGCTAATGAATCATTGCGGGATGGATAGAAGGTTCCATTGCTGTGTGACAGATGCAGAAAGAAAGGCACAATTCTTGTCTGAATTTTGCTGCTTGACATGTGATGTCACACTGGGCTTGGTCAGCAAAGAGCAAGGTTTTCTAAATAGACAAGACCCCTTGGCTTCAGAAATTATTCCAACTTTCCAATTCTCATCAGAAAAGAACCAACCTTTTCATCATACAAAAGGGGAACCCAAATTACAGAGAGGTCATGATGCCCACAACTTCAGCAGCGTCACAAAACCAGGCTTCCAGATCCTTCCAATCCGTGTGGACACCTTGGTGTCTCCCACCTCTCAGTAAGAAGATAGGTGTGCAGTTCTTTCCAAGTGCTGTTGCTTTATTATCCTAAGAAACCAGACTGCTGAGTGGCACATTAGCCCTGCAGCTTGGGCACCTTTCCACAGACAAAATACTCCCATTGACATGGAAACGCTGGCATTGTATCCAGTTCATTAAAATGGGATTTTTGCTCTGTTTGCCTTTTGTCTCAGCAGTAACCAGTTTTTGCTCTGGAATACTGGTTCTCAAGGAATTTCCACATCCCATTGTTGGTTGAATGTAAGGAGCTGCCTCCAAAGTGTGTTTCAGAGTATTTTTCATGCTTAAAGTAGATAGAGTTGAAAACATTTGCCCCTACTTGGTTAAGCTTGTCCCTCTACTCTGCTCTGGTTGGTATTGATGTGCCCACCCTCTCCTGACCCACGCCGGCCCTGGGGTTACACAAACCACCCTGGAGTATGTCTTAGGGTGAAGTTCCCTGGGATTGGTGGGGAGAGGGAGCAGAAATGCATTGGTTAGGACTGTGCCAGGCTGCATGGGTGCTGACTGGTCCCCTGTGCGGCATGGAAGCAGAATCCAAAGGGAGAAACAGTCTCAGTGCTTATTTTGTAGGCTCCCATTACCAGGTCTCTTAATCATTTAAGGCCTCTGAAATCTGGGCCTCTGGAGAAGTCAGACATGCACTTCTATGGAAGCCAGTTTCCATAGGTGGTGGAGGTTTGCTCTTAAAAAGATAAATTGGAAGAAGCAGCAACAAAGTCAAAATTGAAGGAGTAGGTGGCACCAACCTGGTAGAGCAGCGATTAGGCCATTCAAGGTCACATACCCCTGGGTTGGATTCCCAGGTCCCAGCAGGGGGGACACACAACCAGTGGAGCAATTAAAACAGAGATAAAATAGAATGCTTCTTCCTCCTCTCTCTTCCTGCCTGCTTGCCTGCTTGCCTTCATTCCTGCCTGTGCTTTTCCAACAAACCAACAAAAAAATAAAACAAAATAAAACTGAAGGAGTAGATGTTAGGGGCCCTTGAGATCGGATCTGACTTGTCTCTTTTGGGCCCTTTTTGATCATCATCTGCAAGAAAGATGGGAGAGAGAGGTGGGAGGAAAGGAGGACACAAATGGACATGAGTACACAGTGGACCAGGTCTCAGGTCCCACAGCCCGTGTGAGTACCTAGGACTGGGCTTGGGCACCCAGGTTCCAGGTAAAATAGCCTGTTTGTACCTCCCTGTGGGTTGAAGGAATCCGGTTCTATCACAGATCCTAACACACATGCCTGGAGCCTGCAGGTTGCAACCATGCATGACTTGGGGGAACACTGCTGTATGATGATGAAGATGCTGGCAAACTGGACAAGGTGTTCTGTCCAAGTATATCCCCATAACCCATGGGTTGAAAACCCATTGTGACTAGAAAAAAAATGTAGCCTCAAGCAGACCAACAAACTGAGCTCTGATGAGATGGGTAGTTTGGGACAGGAAGGGGAACTTGCAATTTGGAGACCAAGCTTTGCATCTAAGTCCAGTGTCTGATGGGCATCACAAGGTCCAAAGGGCAAGACAGACGCCAGCCCCCATTCAGGCATTAATGCATTCAACATGTATTGATCAACTCATCAGTCCATCGGCACAAGGCCATGTGCTGGGCGTTGGGGACACAGAGTTGACCACAAGGGGTAATGAATGTGGGGTCAGGGAAGATAACTTAATTCCAAGTGCCTCTGGGTAGGAATTAAGGCTATTGGTTAGGGTAGGCACGGAGACAGGCAGGGCAGTTTCGTGCATCTATCCATCTGCATCTGCCTGGGACCCCACCTTCCAAACAAGACCAGAGCAGGGCTGTGCAGCTGTGATGAGCCCAGCGAGGGAGGTGGGTCCAATTAAAGCGGCCTCTGCAGGAATTTAATAAGCATGGGGACATTTACAGGGATAGCTCCCTTTTGGAGAACGTGGTCTTGTTTCTCAGCTTTGAAATGTTTGATGTTGGGCATTTGACTCTGTTCCAAGCACGCAGCCCGCTCTGCAGAGGGCCCATGTCCCAGCGAGCATCCTTTGAAGGAGCCGGGGCTGTCAGTGGGGTTGTACTAATTAGATAATGGGCGTGGCCTCAAACGCCTGTCCTCATTTGCAATTTAGTGTGTCTTTAATTTGCTGGGAAAAAATTCTCTGTAAAATGACGTCCAGTTTGATAAAAGAGAGACCAACTCAATGAGCGTGTATGAAATACTTAATGTAGCAGGAAGTTGCTAAACATCTTATGTATATGATGCAGGCAGGCATGTTCTATGTCTTGTTTGTGAGCCCCATGGGGGACAGGTGAGAAAACCAGGGCTCTGGGGAATGAAGTCCTCTCCCATTGGTCAAACAGCTAGTATGGGACAAAGCCCATTACTACATATATTTATATATATCATTGCTCACCAGCATGACTTTTCCCGCAGGGGACATAAGGAACACATAGAGACATTTTTGGTTGTCATAACCTGGGGAGCAGGTTACTCCTGGCATTCAGTGACGAGGGACTGGGGAAATTGCTGACCTTGCAGTGCCAAGGACAAGCCCCCAAGACAGAGGTGTTTGGCCCAAGATGTCAATAATGCTGAGACAAGACTGAGGAATGCTGATATAGTCAGAAAGAGCAGGTTTTACATTGAATGGTGTGATTTGGGGGAAAGTCACTTAACTTTTTTTGAGCCTCATTTTCTATCATCTTTAAAACAGACGTTGTGAAGAATATGAAAGCTAACATATTTTAAAGCATCTGTCAGTTGCTGCCTCCCTGCCCCTCTCTCTCTCTCCTCTCTCTCTGTCATTCTTTCTCTCTCTCTCTCTCTCTCTCTCTCTCTCTCTCTCTCTCT